>JABASD010001103.1:0-47905 GCA_019776165.1 Pogonognathellus flavescens | reverse complement strand
CAAAACGGAGTATGAAAATGAATGGGAAAATAAACCACTTATTCCGTAGGGGGAGGTAGCTGCAGCTATCGAATTGCTGCCAAGGTAAATACTAACACTGCCAGTGTGCTTTTCAATAAAAATAAAAATAATTGGGGAAATTATACGTGAGTAATTGGAAAACACGGGTGAACTGAATGCTTGGGTACCTAAGATAAAAAATTATCTCTGCTCTGTAGAGTAAATACCAAAGAATTAAAAATAAAATATTCATGTGGGTTGTAATTGATGTCAGGCGAGTCGTGAGCTTTGAAACATAAAGGGATTCTACAAGGTACTGTGAACATTACGATTTGTGTACAGGCACAATAGGCACCTCGCACTTTCCTTTAAATCTCTTTTACAATTTTACTTACTTACTTAAGTTAAGTTGCATTTGTGTCGGGCACTGATGAAGGATCAAACACAGTTCGGTTGTTTAGAATTCATAAATTAATATTCAAGTGCCATTCCTTGCATTCAAATGAGTCATTTTACGCTTTTTGTTGTAAATGTGTACTTTAATGTAAACTTTGACCTTTACGAAGAACTGCATCGTGCATGCACAAGTTCTGTGAAAGAATAATGTTTTTGTAATACACATACACACATCCCCTGGCAGCCCATTTCGTCGCTTTTGTGAATGAATATGCATATGAGTTGTAGAAAGGTACCTAGTACATTGCATTTAACCAGGAGACGGAACAACCGCACGTGACATTTGAAAATACTTAGGTTTATCTGTAAGTAGCAGTCACATCGTTACTTTTCAGCTGTTACATCACACTAAAGAAATATTATTATGGTGTACAGAAAGATATAATTAGACTTTGTGTAAAAGCACAATACGTTCTACTTAATAATAGATATAGTCTGAGCATTCTTCTCCTATTCGTTTTTTCTCAAACCATATGCCTCTCTTCAATTTCACCATTTATTTATTTATTGTAATAAAATTGCTATAATTGTGATTCATTGTCTTCTCCTCTTGTACCCATATGCGAACAAATTGCAGCCGCCGTATATGAGTGTGAAAAATATGCTTTGCGAGTTTACAATAAACCCTGCAAAATAAACATTAGGAATAAGGAATCTTCTCTGTTTCTGCAAGTTCAGTCTCGCTAATAGAATTTCTTTATTATTATTTCGTGCAAAATTCTTGAATTTGCACAAAACCTCTTTACTGAATGTTGAAGCTCTCACCTACCCATTTTGTAATTGGAATGATAAACTTTGTGCGACGACCTTTTTGTATGTGCACATAGAAAGTAAAGCATGCTACTCAATTTCTTCAAACACCCAGACCCTTATAAGCATATGATGAGACAGCCGTCGATTATAACCATTACCAACGCCTAACTCATAATATTATCATGTTTTGAACATATGCAATACATCAATTCTTTGTTTTGGGTAAAACAATGGCCGATCTAAAGAGAGTTGGTTGAGTGAATCATTGTTGCAAATGAATGAAGACTGTATGTGTGTCTGCGAAGCGGAGAATCGTGTCTTGTTCTCGTTGTGGCCGTAGTAGCTATGAAGTTTTCAGGTATATTCTTAGGAATTACAATATAGGTGCTCCCGTCCATCCCCATATCCGTCCTTATCTTTCTGCCAATGTTGTTATGTTAATGCATGTACTTACCACGGTGCCACCTTAGACCTTGCTACAACACATGCTGCCATTTCTCGAGCTGTTGTTATTTTGTACTCACCTCAGTCAGTTCACTGTACTCTGATTACTGGTTGCCTTTGCTTCATGTGTATGTGCAAGCAAAACTATAAGGACGACTATGGGGTCTCAAATGTACATCTTTGTGCTTTTCCAAGATTTGCCTATTTTTTCTGTATTCAATGTGAACCTACTACTACAACAATGGATTTTACACACATACCTCCTCAGACATAGACATACTTTTTAGATGATAAGTGTATGTGAGGGATTCCAGTGCGTGTTACAATGTTCTCATACAAAGTCAAACAAAAACTCTTACAAATACCAGTAGATGTAGATTTTCCAAGTAGGTATAATCTATAAAAGTGTACCAATCTACACTAGGTATTATAGGTATTCACATTCATTACATAGCACTTGGTGTATAACCTGAATATAATTATTGATGAGAATAAGTACCTATATACGGAGTATTATCCCTTTTGATAATCTTAAGGTGTTCTTTTGAGAAAATTGGGGTAGAACGCATATATTTCGTGTGGATATAATATTTGCAAAACAAAAACATGTTGCAAATGAAGGGAATGAATGAAAAAGGAAACAGACACGCAAAATTACTTGAAGTGTACAATGTACAGGAGTGTCAAGAGCAATTATAATCTTATTTCTTCTGCTTGGTATTACAAAACATGAGATATTATACGATTACTCGTTGTTTAGTTACACAAGAGTAATTTAGGTGCCTTAATAATTGTATTGTTCCTTTTAGGGCAAATAATATCTCAACGGAACCTACAGTTCTTCATAATATGCAAACAGTGCTTTGCATTTGTGATTAATTGAATCAAGTGTTGTTGCTGGTAATTTTATATAACAAAAGCGTTGCATGATATCATCACGAAGGTAGGAATTGCATAGTATAGATACTTGAACATTTACTTGCAGGATTAGACGTTCATGCATGCACAGTTTGACGACTCTGGCATATCTTGTCACCCAACATGTCATTCTTTACATTCACATTCGTCAGACCAACACTCAAAACAGAAAATGAAAAGGACGGATGTATTTTACTAATAATGTATAAAATATGCAAATATTCATTCCGGTTTGCATTTCAACCCGGTGTTCAATAATGCTAACACTCTCTTTGTTAATATTTTACATACAAAGTAGTCTTATGCGTAATGAACGTTAATTATATTATGCAGTTGTTATGAATGATACATTCAAACCATAATTTGCATTGTATGAAAAAGTGTTGTTGCAGTTTATTTGTCCTGGTTCATTTTACATATTTTATTGGACATTCGGGACATTATGATGTAGGGTGTAGACTCATTGTCAGGCGTCACCATTGAGCGGATTCAGGTTTATATTGACTGTATTACAGTATTACTATATAAATGGAAAAATATTATTTAAGGATAAATTTATCGCCAGAGTGAAATGGCAATTATTAGTCGTGAGAAAACTAATATACTCACATTCACATTTCATTTAGCAAATCAGATTACATTACTAATTGGAAAATATCGAATGACTGCAGATTTACGATGGCAATTCTGATCGTAAATGATTCCCAGGCAACTTAACATGACCTTTTGATTTTATGGTGTCACATAGAGACACATATAGAATTGCAACCAGAACCAGAGCCAAAGAATATTATTGAATCATACAGTTGAATGTGAGACTGATGGTTTTAAGACGTTGATAAAATTTTATGGCACACCAATTGTAAAACGTCAGCTACTCTTTCATAGCAGTTTCTGCTTCAAATTACTAATTAGATACTTTACATTTAGTTAACTAAACAGAAAATTGTAACACAAATCCATATAAGAATTTAATCTGCTGAATGTAAATATGTGAAAATCGTAATTTGCTACTCACTCTTACACACAATACATGACATGACATATTAAATTGATACTGGTTGGTGACTGCAGTATAAATTATAAAAATGTTCAATCCTGTTTTTAAAGACTTAATACGTAACAAATTTTTGCCATGTCCAACATATTATCGAATACCATTAAAGGATAAGTTGCAGGTTTACGCAGATATACATGCTTGGGTTAAATAATTATGTCATCGGTATACTGTAATGAATCAGATAATATGATGTAACTGGAAATCATTAAACTTGAAAATTGAAACTGAAACGACATTACAATGAAGGTACCTGACCCTGAGTCTAATACTATATTTTTCACAATACAAAATGCCAACAACATGATAATAAAATATATCTCGACGTATCTGTAGCAGATTCGTCATTGTCTGAGTATGAAACAGAAAGGTTAAAATCCAAACTGTCCTGTATGTATATGTGTGTTAGCGCTAATTGTAAGTCAACTGCTTCTGAGTTGAATCCACGAGTGTTTCAGTGATTTAGCTAGTGCAATGTGCAACTAGATATGCCTAATTCGCAAAATATGCAGATAAAGAACATATAGGTACCTTTAAGTACTTAACCACTGGATTTGTGGTGTTCCCATTCACACGGTGGTGATTTTGTTGTTGTCCACTGGTGAAGTGCTTCATTCCGATCCACTGCTATGGAATAGCGATAATGATTTCATTCACAATGATAATGAATTAGTATCGTCCAAGAATATTCGAATTTGTACAGGGTCCCATTTAACATTCATCTCATTTTCCTCATACTAATGACAGAATCAATGAATGAAGTTAATATTATTTAACTACTATGTAAATATTTGTTAAAGATATAAATGTCATAATTATTTGACTTATTGCATTATAATGACAATTAGCAACAAATATAATATCGAAATCATAAATAATATGTAATATATAATATGTATGCGTCATAGACAGAAGGTGATTAAAACAATTTATAATTGTAATTTGGCTACTTTGTTCATATTCAGTTTAACTTCAGACATTTTGTATTCAGCTTAAAAGACGGCAATATTATTTGAGTGTGTTTCTGTGTGTTAATGTCCTTTTCCGGTGTAGCGTGGTAGTTTTCTTTGAAATAAAAGATTATTTCTGTTTCATCGTGAAAAGATTATTTCTTTTTCATCGTGAAAATAATATTTTTGACATTCTTTGGTAGTGGGTGTGTGTAGCCAACTGTATGTTTTATCAACAGACAATGTATAGGTAATAAATGGTTGTAGATATATGCTTATAGTTGTTTATAAATATAAAGTGTGAGAGTTTTGTTGTGTGAAGTGAGGAACGCTGTTTTTGGTTGTACTATAGTGGGACTACATGTGCATTTTATGCATGCATGTAGCATCCTTGCTTCGTTCTCAGGAGCAGCAGCAAAGGCAGAAGAGGTTTTAATAGTTTAGCTTTGGCTGCAAAGTGTGTAATGTGTGTGTATATTTTATGAGACAAACGGGAGGGATCTGTAGTACAGAAAGAGAGAGACTATTGTAGCTTTATAGCTACATACTTTATACTACATTATTGTATTGTAGCTTTATAGCTACATACAAAGAAGAAAGACGACGAGAGATGAGGATGGAGAACCCTGTGGCTCTTTCACTCTCTCTCTGTTCTTCTCCTCTTGTGTGTGTATGTGTTATGTTATGTAATAGATTTTTTAAAGCTCTGTGTGAGAGAAACTGTTTGCAGTGTGAGTAAATCTTGTAGCCCACTGCACTGCTGCGTGTATTCGTGTATATATGGAAGATTGTGCTCATCCCCCAGTCGGTCCGCAGTCTTTTAGACTAACTGCTATGCTCCAGCTACATGCATCGCATAGGACGTATAATATTATATGCATTGCCTAAAAAATCTGAGGCCTCCAGCTTTCCACGTGGAAACAAAAATGAGCTACTCGTCTTTTTTCTTTATTTTCTTGCACAGAGTATCGCATCTCCATGAGATTTTCAGTTGCTCTCTCTCTGTGTATGCTGAGATTGAACTGAAAGTGAAATAAGGCCTTGCATCCATGCGATATTATTATGCAGGGAGGAAAAATGCTATACAAAAGCGAGAGATAACAAGATGACTTGCCTTTTGCATATGCATTCGTAGTGACGATGATGATGTATATGAATGACTGCATGAGAGAACATGCAGCTTCACTCTTTTTCACTCCTCCGTTAACGAATAAGGCTCTCAAATATTTCTACTTAAATACAATACTGTTACAATGCGTATTTAGTTTCCTTTCTGATTCCTAATAGCTACTTATCTATACTACTGTCTCTCTCGTGACTTGTAATATCCTATTGCATATACACTTGGGTGTAAAATAAGAAATGCAGTGTTTTAGGTATGAATTGATAAATCAAGCATGTTGATTGTATTCCTGTAGGGTGTAGTAGAAAATTTACGGTTTTAAATGTACTAATAGTTGGTAAGAATAGAGGAAGAGTTAATTCATTGACACTGAAAGTCTATGCGGTAAAAGTATAATATTTTTAATACGTTTATTAACGCAAGATAATTTTCACCTTGATAACCTTAGACAAAGTTATCTTGCAAATAGTATGATTTAATTACCCAAATTTTAGTGATTCATACCATGGAGTAATTTAATTCTGCATTAATGGTATCTGAATGCATAAACCTTCACGTTTTAGGCAGCCAACCATGCACCGAATAAAGACGCCTAAAAAACCTGCACCTGCCGTGCATTTTCAGCGTAAAGCCTATACAGATCTTTCTCTGTGTATTTTGTTTTCAATTATCGCACCTACAGAAAAATGATTACGCCATCGTCATCACTGAAATTGAAGGTAGTTTTTTCGGCGCAAAGAAATCTCTATCCCAGATTTTTTAATTGAAACAGAGGAGTTTGATAAGATTGTGGTGAAAAAGCAACTAAATATACACTGGACCAAGAAATCTAGTCAGGGTAACCTTAATTTAAAGCATAAGGAACTGTCATGCTAATTTTTTGATGAATTTTTGTATTCCAGTCAAAAAAGTTATTATTGAAAACGTAGTTATTAATGACGTTGTCCAAAATAGCATGACAGTTCCTTATACTGTAAAATACGCTTGCCTGACTCTAGATTTTTTGCACTGGACTATGTAAAAGGAAACTGTTTTAGATTCACTCCAGAATTTAATTGAATCATTAAAACGAGAGTTTTAATTCTGTGAATTTTCGGAGATTTTATGTTGGCTACTGCAGGGGTGGGGTAAAATTCTAATTATATTTAGTGGTTTATTATTTGGTGCTCTGAGTGGATCATTAATTTAACTCATTATCCGAATTACCAATGTAGGTTTTTATTTTTAGTGCCCAGCTGTAAAATATAGAACGGCTGATTGAGGATCCTAGTTGTACTTGTGAATTTTTCACAGCAATCCACTTCAGACGAAGATAAATAATTAATTAGGTATACTTAATGCAGCTACTGTTTCCATTGAACCCTTTTCACGAAAGAAAATTTGAACTTGAGTACAAATAAAGATATCAGAGGAAATTCAAGGTTTTTATTTTCTAATAATCTTCTTCTGTAAATTTAATTATATTAAGAACCCTCCTACATAGAGTACAAAATTGTCATTGAAATCGTTAAAGTTGCAGCAAGTAATAATGAAGACGTCACGAAAAGCTTTATATTTATCATTGGGCGAGAATACAGTATGGTTTATTGGTTCACCTAAGCTACAAATAGGTTGCGTTTAGTAAAAAAACGATGAAATATTATCACCAAGAGGTTATAATAAAACATATCAGTCGTAACTTAACTGGTTTGTGTGTAATGTACACAAAGACAAAACAGAAAAGTAATGTAATGAATAATGAAAAAGAACCGGATGACTTTCCGGTCGGAGAGTAAGTAAAAAAGTAAAAAAAGCCCAATCGGTTCATTCAATCTCTGTGATGATGTAAATAACGATGTTTGTACAAAGCCATTAAAAGTCTATACTTGGCCTGAAGTAAAGGAAATTAAATAGTAGCGAAAGAAATGCCACAAATTCATTCAGTTCTGTGTTTAGCTCGTAACTTACGTAAACCTCTCTGGTTCTATACCTTTATCTCTTTCCACTATTTAGTATATTACGTATTTACGTATCTCTACAGCTTTAAAGCTTTAAACTTGCCATTAGAATTATCTCTGCCAAGACGAAAACAGGATATATGTATTATATTTCTATGTATGTGTGTGTATGTAAGTTAAAGTGAAATCTGGGAGTACCTAAAAGAGTATCGGTCTGTCTCATTGCCTCATTGCATATGCAGAAGCATAGAAACAGGAGCAGCAGGTTAAAAGCAAAACTGTGAACATCTCTTTGCTTTGCTGTGGATCTCAACTTTGAAGTCCTAACAGATTGTGTAACAACAACGTTTTGCACTAGACACTTCCATGGTAATGTGGGATTACTCGTTTTCTTATTACAGCTAAAACCACTAACAGCATCTCCCTACTTTACTTACATTTGCTACATTAGTCAATTCAGTGCCGAGATCTCAATAAATTCATCTTTTGTAAGTAGTCCAGTTTCATTCAAGTCGAAGAAGCCACCCTTCCATTATTTCTTATCTTGTTGTACTTGACTGCAAATACAACTTGAGTGACTACTACTACTCCTGCTCTCCTCTCTATTACAAATCCAAGAGATTTTTTCTAGATTTATTTACACCAACAAACAAGTACACACGGAGTTAATGAAAACTCTGTTTCATTCACACACTCATTCCATGACTTTCAGTTTTCCTAATCTTTAGTGCTTTTTACTGCTTAGAATAATTTGCTCCTGGTATCATCCAAACGAATGTTCAGGCCGCATAATCTTACCTTTCCTTAAATAAACTTTTTAGGTATTTATATATCTCTATAGAACTTGTGATAAAGTCATAATATTATATGTAGGTAGTAGAAGCAATAAAAACACATCAAATTGGTTACTATTATGTTTAGATATATAGAAGATTGTCATAAACCATGAGTCTGTTTATTGTAAAATATTTCTTGTATAATTTTTTTATATTGTATAATAGTTAAATTCAGAATGCATTATAAATATCACTTCATATTATGCAAAGTATAAAATACTTATTTTCGTATGATAGGTATTTGAAAATAAATGGGAGCAGTTATTAATAGGATTCCATGCACAAAGTATCACACATTGTTTATTACTATGTAACTCATTACGGTGTTAAGGAAAAATATGTTACGCATTAAAATTATTCGAATTGTTTAGCCCTATCGTTAAACTAATAATTCAATTGATACCATCACATATAATACATTCACATTAAAGGATTGCATATTGTACTACTGTACTACTTATTACACTATGCACAATTATAAACATTAATGGCAATTAATATCATTTTTATTATTAGATATACTGGGAAGTTGGTAATTTACAAGAAGGGAGGATATTGTGGACAAACCTACTAAGAATTGCATTTTTAGTTTTGTCATTGTACTTGTACTGTGTCTTTTGCTCTAGAGAGAGTATAATATAGAATTTTCGTTTGAGACAAGTGAATATAATAAATTGTTATTATTATTATCGCTGGGAGTTTTATTAAAGCCACAAGAAGGGAGTCGGACTGACTGATTGTGAGTTGACTGGTTCTCATTTATTCGAATATTTATTGCATCTTCCAATCACAATATGAACATATTTTATGTATCTGCAGTGCATAGAATGTTATTGGAATGGGCATTTAGAGAAGTAAACTGGGCATACAAATACGTGGAGCAGTAAGTAGCTGGTCTTGTAGGATGATTATTACAGAGGATAATCTAGTTTCAATTTTATTTCGATTTTATGTGTGTCGATGTATGTATTGTTTGAAGATGTGCGCGAGGATGCCCTGCCTGTGTGCATACAAGACATGCTAAATAAGGAAAGGCAAAAGAACAGGCAGGAAAGGAACCGACTTACGAGGAACCGGTTCATGAAATGAATTGAATGAGATGAGAATGAGTTTCTTTTCATATAATACAACAATTGCTTTAAGCTATGCCTCCTTCTCCCAGATTTTGATTTGGTTGACTGCTTCGGAAAACACGGTAGGTAATCCGTTCCGTAGTTGTAGTGAGCAAAGTAGGCAGTAGCCGCAGACAAAGGGCTGTGAATATTATTATTTTCTTCAATTTTCTTACGCCTCTCTTCGCTTTCCAAACGTATTTATTTCCATGCTCGGGTTAAAATCTGGATTACAAATGCTGAATACCAAAATCTGGCTCTATAAAGACACACTTATGCCTCAGCCTTTCAGATTCCTCACGTAGAGATTCTTTTACACATTTCTGTGCATTTAATTGAATTCTACGGTATGATCTTTTAGAGCAATCCTCTTAAAACACATTATAAGACGGCATGATGAGAATAGTGGTGGAGTAATGGTGAAGCATGACAAGTGTCTATGTTTGTAGAGTGATGAAATCAAGTGAGGCACATCATCAAAAGTGGAAATTGTTATTCAGAGTATGTTTCAATTAGATTTATTAGGCATAAGCAGGTTCCTCCACAGAGTATAGGGTATTGGTACATTGTGTGTAAGTGTAGCGTGTACTAGGTCCCGAGTTGACTTTCTCATTCTTGATTTGAAACCTGATGTAACTGAAACGAGTAAAAAACACACAAGTATTTTTATACAGTGTGGTAAAAGTGTTGGATAATGTAGTTTGTCTATACCGCTCACTCAACTATGTATAATACACATACCTGTGTGTGCACTTGTCTATTAGCTGTAAATTGGAGATCCTTGCAGTAATTTTAATTCAATGCTACTGCTTTATTTCTCATGAGATTTCTGGCCTTATTTAAAAAAAAGTGCATTCGTTATTCCACTACTTGGATGAGTTGCTACTTAACATTGCTCTTCCATCAGTAATGTGTAATATTATACGGTGTGTAATAAAATGGAGGAGGTATGTGGTAAGTCTCTGTGTGTGTAGACTGATGTAATCCTTTAGCCGACCCTTAAAATACTTTTTCATTTTTGTATCTGCACTAGGACGGCAGAGGAAAAAAGGCAATCTGATTCCATTCTTTGGGGATTTGCTTGACAGAAGCGAATTACGATGTATTTTTCATTTGGAACTTAATAAAGAAACAAGTTCGGTATGTTAGTTAGAAATGTATTGCCATTGATCCGATCAATAATGGATGTAGAGAGTGCAATAATACGGATTATATCCGGGGTATGTTATATATATTCCACAAGGTGAGCACGTCGCAACCTGTCATCGAAAGCGGAAAAGTGATTGTGACATTTGTTACTCATAATCTTATGTCCATTCCTTTCAGCTACAAAATGAAAAGTTCCGTTAAGCAATCTATTGTTCTACTTTTACTGTAACTATTGTAAACGTGTGCAGAAATTTTACAACACTAGTAGTGTCATTTCTCTCCCACAGTCATTTTCTATTACTTTTTCTGATCAAATGATCGAAACGGGATTTTGAGTATTTCTACTTTTTTAAATTTACTTATCCGTTTTTTATTAACAACTTGGTTATCTATAAAGTACACTAACTTCAAATCTCATTTCAATTCCATAGAGGTTCTATTGATTTTCTCACAATCTGATGTGAACGAAATGAACTCATGTTTTAGATTGCTTTATAAACTGATCGCTAATCCTTAATGATTAGAATTAATTAATAGCGTTAGTATCTACCACACTACTACAGACTCAATGTCAGATAAATGTAAGACTAGCATTTATACTAGGAAATAATCTAGAATTTTTAGTAACTCATTGTCAGTGTTGGATGATATTGAAATCTTACGGTTTTTCTAATTAGGAGTTTAACCGACAAATGTACAAAGTACTTCGCAATTGCACAATCTATCCACATGAAAATTTTTAAACCAGTGAAAGAACGTTAGAAAAATAAATGAAGTAGTATGTGAATTATAATATACAAAATATTTAAACACTGAAAACCTTAAAAACAACCTTGGCCAATGTGTCGTGTTTTTATACATACAATACGAAATATTCTTTAAAATATGATGTGCATAGAATCAAACCGTATGGTAAATTGGAATAGCACATAATGTAGAAGTTCATTGGGGTAGGAAGATTTCCAGTGCCCAAGATTTTTGTTCATTCTCTTCTACAACACTAAACTTCATTCAGGATCACCTAGTTTTCCATTGTACTGAACTATTCTAGTATACTTATAGCATATAATGTTCATGCATGCACACACCATACGTGTATTAGTGCATTGTAGTGGAAATAGCTGACAGATGTTAGACGGTGAACAGTCAAATTAAAGTACAATGTGTCTGTATAGGGAAGTTGCTCCCATCCTCAATCTTGTGCCTATACGAAAGGGAGAAAAATGTTTACAAAGCTATATTATTATTTCTTCCATGAGTACTGCCAGTATAATATGTAAGTTACACATACTACGTCTATAACTTTCTCCTATGCATTTTAAGCTTTGCTTTTATTCTGTATACACATACATCTTATTTCATCTTAAGCAGGTGGGGTTACATATAGCAACTTATTATATAAAGTATAAAACTGTATATTACTATTACACAAACAGTATGGTGGATGTTTAAAGCAATAATAATAATCCGAGTACAAGTCTAGAAGTCAAAATGTCCATGTATTAAAGTACAAAATCATTTTTTGTACACACAATGTGTTGCGTTAGAATGATAATGATTTAAATTGTGAGCAAGCAAGATTAATTCCATTGATTATATAGGCTCTTTTCAACATTAATTATTATATTTACTAAGTAATGACTTAAAGATAATCACATGATGTGATAACGAGTTAATAATTTATTACCAATGTATGTGTGTGGCAAATGAATATTTTAATTAACTCGACGAGAAGCACACGCGTTTGCACTGTTTTTTGATAAGACTCATTGTCAGTGTATTTTTAAGGTAGTGTACATGTACAATGTACAGAGAACACACAAGGAAGTAACTTGCTTTTACTAAGAAACTTGATTTTATGAGCCGGGTAAACATTTCTTGCAGGTACACATATTTATATGTTGATACAGTTGATAGTGCATGATAATGCACACTCCTCCGTATTCCGTATTAATTGGCACACTTCCATAAGTATAAAGAATGTTAAGATTTGTTATAGTCTAGTAAAGTACAGGTGAACTTGTGAAAATTGAAGTAAAGCTAAAAGCCTGCGTAGATACACTCCAGTTTAAATTCAATGGAGAGGAGAACAGTTCAATTAATATAGTACAAATATTTGGCAGCAAGAGTTGCAAATCCCCACAAATCAAGGCCATTTCTGTATAAACACTAACTTTTGTTGTTATTTTTATGGTGTTTACATTGTCGTTATTATTTTTATTGCTTCCAGTGTTTTTATGTCAGGACTGTTAACGGGAAATTTAAAAGGAACACACAAGAATGAACATTAAGTTATAATACCTCCAATTAACGATGATGCTATAAAAAAGCAAATCCTCCAAGCTATGCGTGTAGTTTATGATTTGTTGTACTTTTATTAATAGCAACAAGTCACAGTAACGAAAGTAACGACCATTTGCAAATGCGATATGTCGCAATTTCGCAATAAGTAAGTAATTATCATTAATGGTCATGACCAGAGTGGGGATATGTACGGAAAAGCATATTCTATGCGTTAAATGCTACCACTACGCCACTACTCATCTCCCATCCGCAAAAATATCCTGCACTAGACAATAATGAAAAATTGAATCTCAACCCATCTCTCAAATCATAATGAGGTTGCTTAATAATACAAGTTATACTCACGATTAAGTATTAGGATTTTATTTCGTGTTTATAAAGGAAATCACAAAATGAGTTCACAAGGGATTATACGTTAATAGCAGCTTTGAATTATTTATACCTATGACAGTCATGACTCATTCAACCAGAAACCATAATAGCAAAAATAATACCACGAAATAGTAATAATTGGTTCCAAGTTACTTAAATAATATATCAAAATTTTACACGCTTCACATTGTATGTGTAATGCATGCAGCTACTGAAAATACAAACTGAAATAAGACAGTTTGAACATGTGGAACACATTGTCAACTGACAGATTGTGAAACAGACGCTTCTTTTCGAGCTTCGCGTGTGTGCTTTTTATTTTAGTAGCATCAGCCACACACGAGTATCATAATACCAGACTTGTACAGGAGTTTAGAAAACTTCAAGCTTTAATAAACCTAACCTAGAGATAACATATAAGTAAGACCAAACTTTGAGGCCACAAAGTTTGTCCGCGTACAGACAGACAGACAGACTGGTTAGTCATTCACAGGTCTAGGGATTATTATATTATTTATTATGCTTAGCATAAATAAAAGACTGGCCAACTATATTATGACCAGTATTAAATCTTTGAAGTCTCTGGTCAGACTAGACAATCATCGTTTCGTTTAGAGCTACTGTATTCGCCGAAGGATTTAAGTCTGTTTTACAAATCAACAAATCCGGGTGAGCATTAGGTTATTATTGCCTATAAATGGGAATTGTACATTAGTGGAGGAAAAGAGATGCAAACTGAGGCGTCCAAATGCACACTGATAAAATAAGTCGCTTCGTATATGTATCTGTATAAAATCCTACAAAATTACTATAAAGGTCATAATAATAAAGCTGCTATAACGTGAGATTAAATTATAAGTTTATCTGTGTCTTGCAAGGGTTCTGTTGTTTGACTGATTGTTGTGTGAGTTTCTGCTCCGCAGTAGTCAGTTCATATTTACAGTCAGTCAGTTCAGATATAGAGATGATGATGAAGATGACGACAACAACTACTACGAAAAATGATGGTGTATTATATTATGGTTTTGGTGTGTGTGTGTGTGTGTGTGTGTGTGTAGTTGGATGAACTAGAATAAAATCCCTCCTGGATCTTATTTTGTTTGTTCCTCTCTGCTTGCTGTGTAGAATGCACTCCGAATGGAATTGCATTCATTGCCACTCAGATCAGATCCCTTCATTTCACACACGACTAACAGATCAACATCAGACGCTATAATATTATACTCATCTCCTATATTATTGTAGATCATTCCATCAAATCCTATTTTACACCATGTTATATTCTATAGAGAGACATTTCTCCAACTACGCATTCTTCGCAGTTCATATGAACTTACGCGTGTGCGTGCTGATTATAATACTCTGCTGATGTATATTGTAGTAGTAAGCATTTTATGTCTATGTAGTACACTCATCTCAGTTCATTTCTGTTATGTAGCTCCCAAGCATTGAATGGCTCAATGAGTGGAGACTCTTTTAAAACTCTGTGTATTACAGTTGTGCAGAACATCCCTACTGTAGGGTTTAGTTAGACGCTTTAGTAAGCTCCTCAGCTCTTTAAATACAAAAATCGGATATGGAGGAGAAAAGTATCCCGGTAGAGAGAGAGAGAACTGAACTGAATAGCCAAGAGGGGGAGGGGAAGTGGGAAAATACTCCCGATCTCCACCAGGGTTGTGGGGAAGGAATGATAAGGGCAGTGGTGCTAAGTTGCAAGTTTTGTAAGGAGGGCACTTTCTGTATTTGTGTGGTAGAAGCACTCTCCGTTGCGTCATTTGATCTCATAATGGTCTTCTTGTAAATAACATTCATGAACTCCCTTTTTGTTCATAGCTTTTCACAATAACATTAATTCGCCTTACATAATGTCGCAAATAGTTCTTGTATTTACCTAGATGTGCTTAAGAAATATTAGAATGACGATTATTCAGCTAGGGAAGTGTGGTTTTAAACCGGTGCTAGTGAAAATAAACTTTTGGACGCAAACGACCAAGCTGCCATTTGCAACCGAATTTCGGAAAGGAGGAGGTGATGTAAATAAATGAAATCACGTCCAAGAGCTTATATGCATACATAAGGGAAACTCATTTTCCTCTACTTGAATAAAATCCCTGTTTTCAATGCATGCAGTCACCTTGGTTTGGACTTAAATTATTACTATAACGTAATGGACGGCGGATGCGTAGTCGTTATTACTGGGCAAAAGGAAAAATTACAATTAAAGAGTGCGTTTTGTAGTCAAGTCCTATCACTTCAAGATTTTTTAAATTATAACGTTAACACAGATCGGGAATTGCAGGATTATATTTCTCACTTTATAGTTATAAATAAATAAAAAATTAAAACCTTTCTTGTGAAGATTCTACATTATAGGGCTTTGGTCATGTTAAAAATAAGACAAATCTACTATTTGTCTTTTGTTAGATATATTTTACTTATGAATGAGAGTTCCTCAGTTTTACAGCAGAATTGGATCGATGCTGTGAACAAACAATGACTGTGCGTGCGATAGTTGAGTATCCCACTACTGCAGTTGTCGTCTTTTTGTCTCGCCTAAATAATCTGGGTGGAACAACCTGAATAAAAAGACCAATAGGTTTCTTTATTCACAATCTTCTCAATCTCATGCTACTTCACATAAATAAAGTATAGATTTAAATAGTCCTTCTGACATAAACAGGTTTAATAATTCTTTAATGTCTCTTTTATTATGCGTTTGGATTTTCATCCGACAATTTTGAAACTTTGGTTAAATAATGCTTTAGAGCGCGGAAACCATTGCTGCTTTTCTTGTTGCAATAAACGCTACTGTTGTATCCAGTGACCACCTTATTACATAAATAATCAAATTATTTTTCTAGTGTAACCAATAGTAAGATGTTTTATTTCAAAAGGAACCTAAGGGCAGAATAGTGTTCTGGATACTGGCGTCCGAGTTCATAAAAGAAGAGGTTTTCAGTAGAAGAATTTATTTAAGTTAATATAAAATATAAAGATGGCTTGGCTAAGTATCTTGAAAGATCTCTTCAAGCAATTAGTCTATAATTGTTGCTTCCTTCCACCTCTCTTTTGTAGAAGATGTAGAGTGCAGACTAATTAAGAACTAGGAGAGCTACTAATTTAGTTAGCTCTTATAATTTCAGTAACTGAAAGCCTTTGGAAATTGAATGATCAAATCTACACCAGCACACAAATAAGCTGAAATTGTTTCTTTTCCATAACATGATTGCTCTCTTCCTTTTCAATTACCAAATTACAATCCTTTATTAGAGTTAGCAGACTACTTGCTAAACAAAGATAAGCAACAATGATTACATACGTTCAGGAAAGTTATTAAAGGTATAATGTAAAAAACTAAGTGGAAGATTTTCCTAATGATAATATGGTCAGTACTACAGTTTGGCTTACGAACTACTAAATTTCAAATCAATATTTGTTATTATTGTTAGCGAAAGTAAAACCCATTTTGAAGAATTTGATACATTTGTATGTCTAAATTTTTTGTGAATTGTAGTCTATTAACTAAATGTTTTCACATTTTATATTACACATTTAATATTTCTGTGTAGTGAGACAACACAAATTAAAAAACATTGGTTTAAGGAGGGTGTATCGATATTATCTTTGCTATATTATTGTACAAATAATTCAAATTTTTTGAATTATTGATTATCTTTTTCCTGAATAAAAAGCAGAGTAAACAAGATGTCATTTTAATAAAAAGAGAGGCATCGCGATTTCATTTGTTGTGCGTGTTAATGAAGGCTTTATTTATCCTACCACAAAAATATTGCTATAATTGTAATGTTGCGTCTCAGAAACAGTAAGTCAATTCCATTACAAGGTTGGCTAAATTACAAAATTACTTATTTAAGCATTTGCTGATAATAATTCTATACAGTCAAACTTCAGCATTATGCTAACACTGTTTTTGGGCTATTGCAGTAATTAACTATTTTATGGCGTAGGTGTTCAACTTTTCTTATCGCTGCTTCTATGAATCGTGCTTTGAAATAGCATTAAAATAAAATCGATATGAAAATAAAAATAATGTGCATAGGAAGAAACGGGCGTTTTCTGTATTTCCCGTTTGCTTGTCACTACAGTTTTTGCGTTTTGATGGATTTTAATGGTCACGAATTCCTCCACTTAAACATTCATCTTAATTTCATTAACGATCAACACTTTTGAATACGAAAAACAGAACCTAATCCGCTACGGGATTCCATTATGAAATTAAGTATAAAGTTAGCATGAGTGACGTGAGGAGCAGGTGTCGGGATGGTCAACAGTATGCTGGGAAATCATACGTAGTAGCACACATGGTGTATATTATGTAGCAATATTATAAAACTAGCAAAAATGGATTTCAATGCGTATTTACAATAATAGAACAATGGTGTCGTAAGAATTATGGGTTCTTTGTAGTAGCTTTTTAGGAATAAAATACAGCCTGGCCCGTGGACGGACTATATGAAAGTAAAAATAAGTCTGAATTACTATAATTATTAATTTTCCACAAATGTCTACTAGGTTCTCTGTTTTTTATCTTGAATTTAGGGTCGGGACGGTTTCTTTCACTAGAAGGCTCTACGAAAGACTTATCAATCAGCTACCGACAACTATTATTATCAGTATCATTATTCCGCTACAGTTAGATTAATTGAAACAAATGCCAGGAAAGGAAAGGTACGGTAGGTGAATAACATTACATTGTTTCCACCCACCTAACCACTCATAAAAACATTTGGCAGCTTTGCATGTGTTAAAACTCTAGGCCTGGAAAATTCAAGGAAAAGTCGTGAAGAAAGGTTTTTAAACTGCGCCAGTTCATTCTATATAACAATTCAATGTAATTTCAAATAGCATTGTAAGATAGGTATGTCGGTATGTGCGTTCTATATATACAAGACTGTGCTACGATTACTATTACAAAGAAACACCTTTTGGTCAGGTTTCCTTTCTTTATTGCTGCAAAGAAGAAAACGCGTATTGTGATATACCTGATGAACATTTCTAGTTAGTTTCTTGGGTGCCATGAGACTCTTTATGTTTGTACATATTTCGTAGAGACTGTGAAATATATATAAATAAATGCAAAAATAGAAAATAGCTGAAGTATGGTGGAAAAAGATCCTCCTTATGATTGTTAGATTAGTCATGTGTTAAAACACTAGGATATATGGTAATGGTGATTGTAGGCAGCAGAAGTTGTGTGCGATAACGTGAATTGCTCAACGCGTTTCCTTTATTCGTATGAATCGTAAATTTTTTTAGACTGTGACTGGCTAGACATAAAACCAAGAAGAGATGCATTTGATTTCGCAGAAAGCTCATTAATATTGCTCATGGACTTTGCCAATAGACTTTGTGTTCATGCATGCGGGTCAAGTCTCGTCAGTCCAGTTCACCAGACGCGTCTGCCTACCTTCCTCACTTTGTGTATGAGTGACTCACAAACACAATTTTATACAGAATTTCCCTGCGTGCGTATCCAAACAAAATATTTCACCTCGTGTTACCATTGTATTCTACTTTAGTTTTATAAATAACAAAATGTATAAAAAATTACTGTGCAAACATATTTGTGCTGTGTAATACTGATATAATTATAACCTAGGGGTGTAGAAAAGGTATTACCAGTCATAAAGCAAGTAAATAAGTTGCACAATGTCTCATGTAGGAAATCGAAACATAAAATATAGCACCCTTTTAAAAATAATTAATCATTACTCCATGAAGTTTTATTGTAATATGATTTTATTATATTTACACTGCATTTCTTGTAACATTTGAACGCGTGATTTTCATGGAGAATTTTCTTAGGGGAAAGTGATTTTTCACGCCTTCATAAACCATTTCAGATTATTTTTGTGGACAATGCAAGTAGTTCGCTTACTTTATCAGCCATAACACTTAGGTATATTAAGTGTGCATTATTTATTAAGACCGCTTCACCGTCTTTAAAGTTTTTACAGTCGTAATGGCAGCCTATTGTATTTGAACATTTATATAGTATTTATATATATATTATAGCTACAAATGTCCAGACCTAATAATTGCAAACCTTATATTAATGCATTGTGTAAGGTTTTATTGTAATCGTAAATGAACGTTATAAATGTGTATAGCCTGTAACCCCTCACACTATTAACAATGCTTATACAATTTCCCATATAAAAGTTAAAACGCCGAGGCTGTAATCGAGTGCAGCGTGAAACTGTTCCATTTATATGAGGATATAAAAAGAAACGTCGATTACTACTCTATCAAATAAAATTAAACCAAATACGAATGTTGAATTTGCATATGAATAGAAGTCAATTTCATCGTTTCTGTGTAATATGTACAATTGTTCATGAAAACCTTCAAGTTCCTAGTTGAGTGTTATAACTTCTGAGCTGGTACAATATAAAGTACTAGTATTATAATACTTTATTATTATACTGCCTATATACATCATAATATTAACAACCATAACTGTATATCCCCAGTTGCAGCCAATTTAGGGATGCAGTCCAATAGTATAATCGAGGTTTTATTTTAACTTTGAATTTTCTCTGTACATGTCTATTAGTAATAATAGTATTACATAATCTGTGAGTCGGAGATGCAGATAGAGTTTGGTTTGACAACATCCGAATAGAATGGAAAAGCGGTAGAACTAAACTGATACACAAAATGTACAGACACAGTAGAGATGGCAAAGTGGGTAGACGGATAAGCAAGGGGTGTATGGCTGGCGTATGGATGTTCATGTCACACACATGTCACAGTCATAACACCACTAAAAGGAACGAAAGGATCATTTGCATTTTCACAATGTTTTTCCACTTCGTGTGATACTCACTCAGTCTCAGTCAGTAAGTGCAGCAGACTCCGTCTCATCACCCGATCCGTCGTTGTTGCGTCTTTTTGGACGGATTGTCTATTTTGGTATAGCACACCCCACACAAACAGCCATCTCACATCAGCCTTGTGCTGCTAAAGCTATAATGCTAATATTCTTTATATTTTATCTCTTTTCCTGTCTCACACTAGTTTATGCTCAATATGTCTAAGTATATAGCTATAATATACATTACCTACCCCGTATTATACACTACGCCTTTGGCAAAATACTCGTGGGGTTTATTTTCCCTCACATGGATAACAATTTCCTTTCCATTAATTTTGTCCTTTATCCAGATTTTTGCAATTATACCGATTATATTTTATTGTGAGGGCAGTTTGGCTTTTTCACATTAAATTATACAAAGTTTAAAAGCAGAAAAACATAAAAGTATAATCTAAAGTGATACATTCAAATATAGCCTACGGGTAATTCTTAACTGTGTTACACATGCAAATAGTTTGATATTTTTCTTTTCACACTCAGAAATGAATAAAATAAAATGGGGACCTATGACAATTCTCAGAAAGAAATCTATGATACATTTTTTAATATTTCGAGTGCATACAAAATGATGTAAATAATTGATTGTGTTTTACCTCTGTCAAACCGCGAGGACATTAAACTTGCTTCATTTCAATTGCTAACTAGGCGACTTTGTTTAGAAACGACGTCATATGAAACAAAAGTCGTTGGTCGTAGTCCACTAGTGTTGACTTGAAAAGGAAAAAACAAACTTATAATATAACTAACTTTTGCAACTTTTCACGGGTGTACCTTCCTGAACACCATATCGTGTGGCCATTTAGTATTTAATCACATTTGTTATTTTTTACTATTGTTACATTATCATTAGAATATTCCATCATGCATTTACTCTGCATTACTTACTTCACTAGCTGCAAAATCCATTTTGAGAATTGAAGTATCCGAGGTGATACCATAATGATACAATTTTTTATTTTTATGTTTAATGTTGGTATGTATGGTACTTAAACTGAAAAAAGTTTTTACCTTGTTTGCTGATCGATGTGTATGTCAACGGATTCAGCGAATGAATAATGACAATATTTATCAAACAATATCAAACAAACTTGTTGACTGATCTTCCTATTCGTATAATGTAATCCTAACCCGAAACAAAGTTTGACACTTGTACATGAAAACTACAAATAGTTTGTTCCCGTATAATTTGTTTTGCTACGGAGAGCGTATGTAAATCCCTAGTATTATTGCAAACTTTTTCATTTTTTGTTTGTGCTAATCACTAATCATGTTTATGTTCATAGTTGTATAATCAGTGTCCTAATTACTTTTTTTAAAAGCTCGTGTTACTATGATTGTTTATCCTGCACAATTTCAGAAATGACAATTTTGGACTCATTGATGCATGGCAAATCCGATGTGAATAGTATATGAATAAGGAAATAATAATATTTAATTGTATTATTTCTTCAATTTCACTTGCGTTAATTTGATAAAGAGGATTTAATCATCCGCCCTAGTTATGGGTTGCTCTGCTCTCATATGATTTACATCGTACAAAACTTCACAACCTCTTCATGCAATCATTACTTATTTTTCGGACTAAAAGTACATCGAATATTGTTACCCCCACATAAAGTTTTATATTGGCATCATATATAGCCACGCACGCCGCTTAGACTTACAAATAAAGCAGTGGCGTAGGTAGAGCATAATGTTAATTATTGCATGCATTAATAAAGAAGGACACGAAGAAAACCAATGAAACACTACATACTATTACAAAAAATATTTTCTCTTTTTCCGTTAATAATGACCATCACCATGAAATAGTACTATTCCAGAGTAAATTACATGTTTGATTACGAAGACAGACGAACAGACAATGATTTTCCTTGCGCGAATTAGTTAACGAAAATAAATACAATCAAACAGCAATAATAATGATGTGTGGTACAACAATAATATTTACCACTACTGTATTCTAATCATACAGTAAGACCGGGCATTGTCTTATATGAAATCGTGAATAAAAAGCGATGGTTGGTTTCGTATAAAATATATTTTTCCTCTGTCAGTTGTAGTATGCATAATACACTTTTTGCAGCAAAAGCTTTCGTGTCGTGTTTTGCAGTTTTTTGCATTTGTATGGAACTTGAAGTAGCGGCTTGAAAAGGAATTTTTCCATTTCTCTCCTTACTCTAAACAGTCTGAAGTCCTGTCCAGTTGATTTTCGATTGTTTTAATGACGATACCATCTTTGTATATAACTTATACTTAAGTAGCACAAAATTATATTCGTTTTATAAAGAGATAACCTAAGATCACATGCCGATGATTATATTTTGCCCAATTTATTTTTATAATTGCTTTTTTCCTTCCATCCATCCTCTTCGCACTCTTAAGTTTTAGTTTTTTGTGAGACTGTTGTGTTCACAGTTCAGAATATGTAAGAAAAGTTTATTGTGCTAATAATTTAATGTGGTAGCCACAGAAATATTAGTATTATGTAGCAATTGAGCCTCAATCTCAATTATTAGTAAATGCTAAATATCTTTTATTGCATTGTAGTTGATGAGTGTAGTGATTACGATAGCACGCAATGTATTAGAGATGTACTATATACTATATACTTACTACTGTTAAACCGTATTCATGCTGACAAAAAGATCACAACGAAAACGATTTAATCCTAAGCCCTCGCCTTTCCCTAAAAACGTAACATCAGTTTTGAACGATTATCCTTAAAATTGTATAATTCGTTAGCCTGATGTGTAATGAAATGTCGATAAAGACTGAGCTACTTGGACCTGTTAATATTTGCATTAACAATTAATTAGTTGAGTTCGGTTATCCAAGCATATGCTATTACAACAACCGATATGAATGGGAGTAATTTTTACTGCAATTATTTTCCTTATGCATGGGTAAATAACAAACAACGTGTACATAATATATCTCAAAACACAATTGTGTAAGGATACCTTTGTTTATTTAGTATTTTCAATTACAAAGCAAAATATTAAAATCGTACACATTAACGTTTTCATTATTGCGTAGCTGCAATGAGTCGTGTGATATTCATCCATGCATTTTGATTTGATAACATATGCGATGAAATAATAACCGATGTGTATATGGTAGGGCAGTATTAATTAAGTAGAAATACTGTACATTTATGCAAATGATACGTGTGTATAGCGAAGTGCAGCATGTGGATTTATTTGTGTCTTTGTAGTACATACCTTAAATAATACGGGTATTTATTACATGGTTGATTTAGCAGTATAATAAAAGGTGTAACAAATAATGAGTACAATGTGCGTGATTGAAGTGAGTTCGCAGAAATGCATTTGTAATACAAAGTAAGAAGAAATGACAGGAATGTAGCACAGAGTGACTGGAGCCAGGCATGTAAATAATGGACTTTGTTTTGTTTTGTTTCAGTGGAGTGGCAACGTTAAGTCCGAGCACAAGTGACTCTCCCGAGTTAACTTCTCCTTACTCGCCAAGTGATTCTTCTTCAGAGCCATCGGATGCAAGCAGTTGTGTATCGTCCGGACGTCGTTTCCCCACTGTCCCCTTTGCATCCAGCACGAGCAGTAGTAGTAGCAGCAGCAGTACGGATACAGACACAGACTCCGAGTCAGCAGCGGCTTCCAGTACGCCAACACAAAGAAGAATGACAGCCTTGTCTGCAGTGCTTGAGTCTTCGCCACCACCGCAATCTCAAACCACGGGGGGAGCAGCAACGACCGCACCGGTAGTTGGACTTCCAGCCGCCGTCACAGCTTCGACGGGAGGTGGAGGAGTGAGTTTCAGTGGCGGGGCGACGAAAGTCCCTGTGACGAATTTCATCTCATTTCAAATCCCGAAAAGTCAATCGGTTCATTCTGGGTTTCAAAATCCAGTGAAGATTGTGGAGCCTGCGTCGGTGGGAGTGAAGGGTGCAACATCCCCATCGTCATTTAACTGTGACGTTCGAAACTTTTCCAAGACCAATAAAAGTATCACAAATATTTTTGCAGCTTTGACATACCCAGGAGGAGGGGGAAGTAGTGGGGTGAACGGGAAGTCCGCTCAATCCATCCCAGATCTCAGACAAAAGGAATACCAGCCAATAGTGAAAGTTCCCAATTTGAGGGGAACCAAGTCTTTCATTCTTCATGGGGAGGGTCAACACAATAAAGTCATCATTCTCAGTGTTCCCAAGACTTCATTGTCGATAGGAAAATCTTCTGCTGCCCCTACAGCGAAAACACACAATAATATTAACAATAATAATAACTCTAGTAATAATAACACTACGACGAATAATCCGAACGACAAATTACACAGCAGCAAAAATAATAATAGTTACAATAATAATAACAATAGTAATAATAATAAAAGTAATAACAATAATAGTGACAGTCCGAATATCAACAATAATTCCTCAAAGATGACAAACAATAATTTAAAAGTGAGCAACAAAGCCAACGGGACAATTGGTTCCCCTAGTAGTAATAATAGCCACGCAAGCGCTATGAGTAATGCAATCAAGTCTGTTTTAATGGAAGAATCATTGTCCGCATCTCCGGCACGAAAAAAGGCCCGCTTGGAATCCTCGGACATCATTCCTGTGCAGATTTCCTTGGCAACTTCTGAGCTACTTGAGAGCAAACCTCAGGCGCTGTCAATTCCTATTCACAAATCGAAATGTTCCACTCCTTCCCTCGTTCAAACTGGACCAAAGAAGACTGATCACTCATTAGTAGAAGTTAATGCTAAAACAAAGATGACAAAGAATCTAGACGTCTCGAAAAATATCCATAACAGTAACACTAGTACTAACACGAAACATAATAATAATTATCATCATCATCCACATCATCATCATCACCACTTCGCTAACAAAAAGCAAATGTCACACCAACTGCCGCAAACGATGTCACAGCCACACGCTCCAGTCCCAACGCACTCTTCCTCCCCTTCTTCCAAACCAAACACCAAAAAGAATAGTTCCACCACTTCAAACGCCTCAGCTTCTCTTGTTACCTTCAATTACACTTCAGAGCGACAGGGAAGTCACTCAAAGAAAACTAACGCAGCTCTCCCCGCCCCCGAATTCAAGGGAAAAGATATCTCAGGGAAATCATCCACTCTCCCGCAACCAAAACCTCCCAAGGATAATTCAATAGCTGAAGTCATTTCTGCAGTCGTAAGAAGCTCTCAAATCCGCAAAAGAAAAGGGGAAGAACTGGTGGCAGCAACAAAAAGTTCTGTCGCTAATTGTTGTGTAACCACCAACAGTGTCTCTTCCTCAGACGAATTCTTAACACCGTCGATTGTAAAATCCGCGTTCAGTGGTGTGGCTCTGGCCGTGCTATCAACTCCCTTGGCCACCAATTCAAATCCTAGTGATAGTAGTATTAGTAATACCAGTTCCAAAAGTGCAAACGGCGAGGTTGTTTCCGTGAATAGTTGTTGTTCGTCTCCTTCTTCATCTTCATACTCTTCATCTTCAAGCATCTCAGCATTAGCGTCCAACAAGTCTTCGCCTTCCTCATCCTCCACTACCGCCGCCGCCACCGCCGCTTTATTTTCAAACTCTTCAGCCGTTCATTTAACACCTATAAACACCACACCTGAGAAAAAATGTGAGCAGCAACTTGCCAAAACTTCCTCCATTGCCAAATCCACTCCGTCGGCAACTGCGGACAATTTGTGCATGTGGAAAGACTGTAGTTGTGCCGATGATGCTAATCTCAACATTCTTGAACATATCCAGGTGAGAATTTTACATTCGGCAATATATCATTCTAGATTTTGCATTGTATTATGTTATTCAAAAGTAACAGTTTCATGTTCGTTATAAGACGGAAGGGACCTGCGACCCATGTAGGGCTAGGTGCATGCACATTCACAGTTTTACACGAGTCCAGTCTCAGCACGTAACAATGACAATGATCAGGGTGGAAATCCCGTATGATATGAAATACCTATAAGTAGAGCAGTGCAAGGTTAATTTTGTTAAAGCACGAGAAGATTGCACGAAGGGAAAGATTCTCATTATGATAAGGCAACCTTTTCACTCGTTTCACTACCACCATTCATCCATGGAGAACATGGGGGTGGGGAAATGCTTGTTATGCAATCAGATTGATGAGCATTGCATGAATAATGTCATACGAACAAAAGTTCTACCGATTTCACTACCTTAGTCAAAGTAAATATATATTTCCTTCCATTTTATACCTGTAGGCACATTATTATGCATCACTCCTGTGTATAGTTGTGTGTAGGAGTTAAAATATTATATTGGGTGTAATAGGTGTCAGGTGAAACTTATGTAGGAATTTAGAGCACGAATATAGAATTAGAGCTAAGTTAAGGTGCAGCCTACAATATCCGGATGGTAGAGTTGGACCACAGAACGTAATGTCAAGGGGAATTAGAATTAGTGCTGAGAACGCCGGGAATGAAACAAATAAATAAGCAGAGAACAGGACAATCACGACTCAATCTGCAAATAAAATCTTGAAGGGTTGTTCTTGTTGCTGCTTGCCATGCTACCAGAACTAAAATTGCGCAGAGAGAGAGAGTTAATAATACGGGGTAGCATGAAAGTGTTGTTTTCTCGTGTATATAGTATTAGCAGCCTGTAATTACTAAATGACAGTGACAGTATGGTGAAAACAAGTTGCACAGGTATGTTACATCCGTTGTCGGCTCTCAGGTGGGCAGTAGTGTTACGGTGGCACGAAATAATAAGAAAATCATATTGTTGACTAATAATAGGTAAATAATTTCAAAATGATCATAATATTTTATTTTGTAGTAACGGAGACTGAAGTCTCAAATACATTGAGGAATATTTACCAACTACAGATATAAATAGTCAGAATTGCGACATTCTCATTTGTATTTTGCATTAGTAGTAAATGGATTATTGGGAAAACTGTGAAACTACATAAATACGTGTAAGGAATGACGTAGTAGTTACTAAACCAGCATATTGTGGAAGTATTCTAAGAATTTCTTTGAGACTACTTTGCAAATATGAATTTAGTCAGAATATCAGCCCTGCTACCATGAGGTATTGCAAACCAGATTTGTCATCAATTTAGATATTGCATGGCTGTTTCGGTGCAGCGACCTTTTGCTTTAAGAACATTTGCTTGTGGTCTGAATAAAGTTTTAGTGGAAGGAGAATCGTCAAATGAATAGGTGATGATGTTCTTAGAATTTATACGACATAGTATTTAGCTTGTGATGTGTGCCATTCAGAGAAAGGACATGAAATACGAGCAGTACCTGCATAAATAGTAATGCTCATTTTGACATCAAAAACAACCCAGACGGCGACAACGTCTCAGTCTCAAATTCCATGTTACTTTGTCAACACTAAGTAAAATTTCCAGGGAGTGAATTAATCCAGACTGTTTTGTATCGTGAAAGCAGGAGTAGCCATCAAGATTTCTGAGAATTGTCGATAATGCTCTTTAAACGAAATTTTCCGATAGTATCAAATACAACAGTAAAAGTACATTGCTCCGATTCTAGATTCAGTGTAATATATACTATTCACAATCGAAACATACTTCCAGTATAATAATCCTCACTGGAGCTATTAGCAACTGAACAAAATACACTCACAATACACGGGTCAACTTCAGTATCATTTTGTCTTCCGAGGAGAAAGCATATCTAGAAAATAGTGAAATGAAAAGTTAAGTAGCATCAGTATATATCAATTGGATTGCATGATGGGCCCAAGTGGGCTATTATATTATTGGTAAACATACATATAGCATATTTATTAAGTATATATATTAATAATTAAGTTATATAACTTTAAATGGGAAAGGTGGAATTAAACTTAATAATTTTTTTCTGATTTCAGACGACTCACGTATTTCCGCAGTTGAAAACCGACGGCTACGTGTGCCTGTGGGAAGGATGTAAAGTTTTCAGCAAGAAGTCATCGTCGTTGTCGTGGTTGGAGCGTCATGTTCTCAGTCACAGTGGCAACAAGCCTTTCAAATGCATCTTTCCTGGATGTGGGCTTTCCTTCTCATCTCAAGTAAGAAGATTATTTGACTGCTAACGGTTTACATTTACATTGTTTTGTGGTTTGTGTACGATTTTTTGACGAAAGACGGGAATTCCATGTCGAAAATAAGTCAGAGACTCCTGACTAACGCGTACTGCCACGATCACTGCCGGATCACTAACAAGTTACTGAAAATTTGGGAGGGGGGGATAATTGATATTAAATTTAGTTTCAAATTTAAAAGAAAAGTAGTTTTAGCGTACTTATGTGCGATATTTTATGCGTATTATAAAACACAAATGGGACAGGGCAACGCTAAATTGACTACCAATATGATACGGCTAATAGGCACGCGTATCATATTTGTAATATTTTGAAACAAATTGGGGAAAAGGGTTTGTGGTTGAATTTATTTGTCTGGTCCTATTCTTGTGAATCGTTGAATGTGGAATTGACATAAAAGTTGGAATGTTGGTGATAGAATTTTGAATTTGATGGAGGTGAAATGATGGAATGAGTGACTCAGCCGATACGGAGAAAAACTGATAGGACGCTCCTTTTGTAAACGTTGTGCTTTGAGTAGTGCTATTAGTGAAATGAAGATTGCGCAAAATGTGAATTTATAACATGGTTTGTTTTTGCAGGGGACTCTTGAAAGGCATGTTAATAGTCATATCAGTACGAATGGGAGTGCACACGGAACGAATGGAAATTCCTCTTTGACCAATCGGAAGATCGACTCAAGTCCTGTTAAATCTGTTCGTAGGAAGAAGAAAGTTTTTCGCAAACAACGGCTTAACACTGGTAATTTACTTACTTAACACATTTATGTAATTGCTATTCTCCGACAAATACATAAATATTAAAAATTTATTTCTGTAATTCATAGCATATAACTCATTTTTTATTTAATATGTTCTAGGACAATTTGTTGATTACTTCGACAAACGCACTATGGAGGTCATCAAACACAAGTTGGCGAGCGCAGTGGCTTTTGAAACAATGAGTCCTCACGACTGCACTTTTCGAAGCGAAGTAAGTTTTATAAAAATCATCATCTTAACAGAACATAAAAGCACAGAATTAAATTGTATTTATTTTTGCAGGTATTAGCACGCAGAACTTGCTTAAATGAAGAACCTCACCTTTTGGTGCACTGGTATCCAGAATTCATGTGAGTGTGTATGAAAGAGTGAAAGAATAATTATTGCATACCTAAACTGCACACAGTTACTCAATATCATATTTTATAGATTTTATAGATTTATAGATATGTATGTATGTGTATTTATTAACATGACATATTATAGATTTTCCGGTATACCTCAATGACATTCTGGTTTATTCTGTTTTAGCTTTCCTGACGAATGGATTCCACAAAGTAAATTTCAGCGGATGAAGGCAGTGCCATTACGACGAATACCTTCTGACAAAATAAAACTGTTGTACCCGCACATGTTTCCTCCAGACAGAACGGTGAAAGCTCAAAGGAAATGGAAGCCCTCATCCAGCTCATCCTCATCTTTATCAATGTCTTCAAATTCTTCGCTCTCTTCCTCATCGACTGCTTCGTCACCGTTGACAGTGTCCCTGTGCTCCAGCAAAGGGGAATCTTCTTCATCGTCTTCTTCAACCTCATCACTTTTGTCTCTCGCATCGTCCAACTCGTCCACCTACTTTTCTACTCGAAGAGCTGCCGTGGAAGATGAGCAACAGCTCGAAGATGACGAAGACGATTCCAGCGAATGCTGCAGCTCATCTTGTGGCTGTCCAAATGTAACCGCAGATAGAGGAAAGCCGATTAAATCCGATTGGGCATCCTTATTTTTAGAAGAGGAACTACAGTCATGACACTTTGACTGAAATTACTCGTTACTTTATAAGACCACCACGTTCACTCAAGTATTTATAACTTATTTCATTACAACTTAATTATTTCATGGTAAAATCTTACGAGATATACTTTTGCAAATAGTTTTAGTTTCCTTGTTGAGTTTTATTTATAATACTTTGTTCTTTATAGTTTAAGTAGAGAGCTCCATTCATTACGTATATTCGACAATAATTTCCGTTATCTAAAAGCGATTACGATATTGTAAGTCTTAATTGTTATAAGTAGTTGACAGTTTAACTTTGCGACATTTCCTGTTTATTGACTTTTATTGCTGCGAAGATCGACCAGCAAAATTATTCAGACCTGGAAATAGCCGTTTGGTTTCTGTTACTGAATACAAACACGAGATTTGGCTGTCTCCATTTCTACTCAAAGATGTTCACTAATTACTATAGTTAACACAGAAACTCGTTAACTAACAAAATAATAAGGGGTAATTACTACATAAATGTTAATCGAAAGCAATGATCCCATAACAATATTTATTACACGTGATAACGACAAATCGGGTAAAATTACTAAATCACAATAGGCCTGAATTATATAACTAATTCAAAATGAACTGAATTAAACTATAATTTAATTTGAAACGAAAAATACAAACGTATGCCTGAACACTTTTACACGATTCATAGTAATATTAAGATGGGTAAAAATGTCTTAATTGAGAAGTCACTTAACTCGTATTTGCAACACTAATTATACGGTTAAAATAGTAATATAATGTCATTATGGTCTCAAGGAATAGACAGGACTTACTTATAGGCAAATGTCCTGAACCTCTAAAAAAATTCGAGAGTATTTGAATAGAAATTCATTTCTTACACAAAAATATCTCTTTTGTTTCTTCTTCAGACCTTGATAAACTAAGTCTTTAGATGTACGACCCAGTTCAAATAGAATCTATTTTGTTAGATATTAAAAGAAATACACCAAAAATCTGTACCTATCTTCTGCCTATCTATGGCATAGCAATTATTAATTAGAATTAATTCTGACATGCTTTTACTAGCAGGAGGTACGCGTGTGACTGCAAAAATTGCGACAACTGAATAGGCTTATAAAATATTTTATTATTTCCTTGATGACTGCAACTACTGCTACATACCTAGCACTTCATAGTATTCGCTTTATGGTAAAAAGAAATAATGCAACACGCCAAGTTGTATTATGTTGTACGCAGTGTAAAAATGTTATAATATACCGCTTTCCTTGCGTCGTAAATTATGCAATAATTATAAAATAGTTATTGTAGATTGTGAAAGAGAGTTTTCTGAATGAATTTTCCCGTTTTCGTTGAAAAATTAATATGTGGACACGCATTCGTTGAGAAAATGTACACATGACGCATTTCGACATTTATGACAGACCATTTTAGTTATACCACGTTCCAATTGAGAAACCTCATTTTATTAATTATATGTCCCCGCCGTTGCATTCGACGCGTTTGAATCGCAAATCGCAACAGGGACAACAGTCTTTTAATGAATGAATTGAAACGAAAATTAGTATATTTTCTGCGTGCATAGTGGAGACACAATACAATATTAGGTGCGATAAGGTTACTTATTAATTATTATTAAGGTGTGTGTAGTTCATTAGGACTGGATTTTCTAGATAGTGTATAATACATTCAACGAATGACTGAACACAATCAGTTGTTTCATGTAGAAAACGATATTCGCATGGATAATTGTGCCTAGTAATGTCAGATTGGTCAAATGGAGAATATTTGAAGTATATAAATATACAAAATTGTTTAAAACAGCTCTCACAGCTTGATAATAATAATATTAACGAGAAATATTGTTTTTCGCACACAGCGAACAAACTTGAGTTGGGTAAGACAAGGACAGAGAATACTAACGGTGTAAGTAAAGCATTGTATTGTTGTAATTATGTACGTTTCACTATCTGTTGTTCTGTATTTATAGACCAGAAGTTTTTTGTGGAGAATGTCGACAGTTAAATCCTAATAATTATAATAGCCACTGATTGTGTAACAAGTACTCATCTTATTTCTGTGTAGGGTGCGTATGAGAAATATAAGTTACATGGTCATTTGACTTAAAAAATATGGATTCACCACAATTAAGCCTTGACTATAAACTATATTATATATAAATACTATGCACTATGTGAAAGGATCACAGTATCACATATTGCTTTAACTTGTATTCTAGTATTTGAATAACGTATGCTACAACGATAAACTAATTACGACTACTGCTACTATTTAGAGGTTAGGTTGTTTTCATTATTATTATTATTATTGTATATTTATTAATTAATTATTGCAGTTACAGACGCAGTGCTATAAAGAAAAGGGAAGGGACTGACACTGATAAGATTTAAGTATTTATAGAAAAATAAGTGAAGCAGCAGAGCCTGAGCCTCATCTCACTTAAAACTTACTGCTAAATAATTGCGACGGCGAATGAAAAACAATGATTTTAATGTTAGTGAGTGAGAAAAATGGGTATGGGGTTGGGATGCTGATCCTACTCTCCAGAAATAATTTTTTGCTGCAATTAGCCGCAGATAAAATTGTAGTCTGGAGAGAATTTAAATCTAGTTGATGAAATATATTAAGGACATTAACTGCTCGTCTGTTAACGGTTAAAAATACGAGGGTGGCCATAGCGTGAGACGAGTAATGCATAAGGTACATAGTAGGGTAAATAAAGTAAGATGGCTTAAGGAATAAGAAATTTAGCTAAAGTGCGTACTTAAAAGTAAGTAAGTAATAAGTGAGTAAGGTAACTTTGTAAGACTCTAGATAGGATTGTAAGTTCGGACCACGTCCAACTACAAAGAGCAAGTCACTGCCAGACTGTAAAGAAGGGTGCGGAAGAGCCTCACATCGGTCGGATTTCCAAAATCCTTGCAAAACCGTGTGGGTGTGTCTCGGACGCCCCTTTTGGTTTTTTGTACGGCTTTGCATATTGTTGTGAATGCAAAAATGTTGGTTTCCTCATACTAAAAGCATTTATTACAATAGGTTTTAACTTTTACCTTTAACTAACTCATAACATTATCTTTATAATTATTACGGTATATATAATAACGGATATTTAGCCAGTCTTCATAGTTGTACAGACTTTTCTTCCCATTCATTGTCTGTGCAATGAAAACAGCTTTTAGTAAGTAGTAAGTACTAGTGCTACTATTTAAAATATGGACCTATCTACCATAATACATTATCACAACAGAATTTCCTTTTCTATTTAAAAAGTAAATGCAAACTTAAACTGACTTTTTCAGTTTAAGAATTTTCTATAAAACAATATCAAACAATTACTAGTACCTACTGCCTATACCAGTCAGAATTGAATTCGATAGAAACCAATATTTCTGCCATTCACGAGAAAACTCTAAAAATGTAACATAAGGTAAGGTAATGTTTGTACATAGTTTGTCGAGTTCAATTGATTGATTTAGAGAAGCATAGAGAAAAAATCGAAGTAATAACAACTCACAATCTTCATTTGTTTGAGAAAAGAGAGAAAGTCAATTGAAAGCTGTTCCAGTTTGTACTATTGTGACAACAAGGGCTCTAATATCACCTCGACGGCTTACAATCACAATATCGGGGTCAAAGATCCAAGTAGGTATTTGAAATCCATCCGGAGCATGAAAATTCAAAAACTCTGTTTTGTGCCTGCAAAAATAACTAAAATACTAAAACTTCTAATTCTTCAAACTTTTGAATTTTTCTCCCGTTTCTTTGTTTTTATTGTCATGACACTTGATTCCCCAATTTGTTTCATTTCTTACAATTTTTTCAGTTTTGAATAAAACTGATATTTGAAATTAACAATGAAATTTTTCCAACTACGCCCAGAGTGTATGAATTCTTAATTTTTTAAATTGAATTTATTTTTGTCAGAATAATTCAGAGCTATGATAGTCATTTACTTTGTAACTAGTACAGTGCATTTTCATGTCCGGATGAATGGCGTTTTAAAAATCACTTATTATGATAAGCTCACATGTATGTTGTACGTATGCATGTGGTACTGTTAACTACTAACCCAGGTATTACTATCTTTATAGTTATGTAATATTTTTAGAAATATTTACATATTGTAAGAATATATGACTGCTATATTCGCTGATTATTATATAGAGATAGGTAGAAAGTACTAGTAGTAGGCTTTTACATGTGTATTTTTGCCATATAATAGTCTCTTATATACAAAGCAGGTGCAGTACGAGTTTATAATAGGATTAAATAATATTAAACCAACTATAATAAACTAATGTAAGTTATCAAGGTCGTAAGTATAAATAATGATTATGAAACATTAATAATTAAGATGTAAATTCTAAGATCCAAATGAGGTTGTACCACTAGATAGTTTTTCTTGTTACAGCCTTAACTGAAGCCGACAAGCATCTAAGATGAAATAATGACGATGATAAAAAATAATTGCAATTTAATAATAGATTAGGCTAAGAGTAAAGAGGTTGTACATCTTTGGAGTAAATTCGTAATAGTAAATATCGGTAGCTTACTATTACTAATTAGAAAATAATGTTAGAATCATTATATCGCTTTAACTCGCTTTAAGTTAAAGTGTTTAAGGGTTACTCGATTTAGAATTATAATGAACCAAGGTAATGCATTAATAACATTTTGCGATTGTTGATTATACTAATACAAAGCTAGATATGTAATATTATAAATGTGAGAAGCAAAACCGAACACGACATAACGAAACACTGCCAATATTGCCTCAAAATACTATACTGAAGAAATGAACTCTCAGTATAAGTAGTACTGCATTACACAACAGTAAATAGATGATGAATACATTAACAAACGACTCAAGTGCTCCATATACTTACAACAACGGGATTATTAATTCTTAAATATTAAACATAGTTATCTGTGTGAAAGGAGATTGATTGTCATTAGCTTTAAATATGCGTTCATTTCTTGCTTCTTCAAGGACAACTTTTCTAATGAATGAAATAATTTAACTATCCTTTTTGTCTTGCAGAGTTTAATAGTAGGTAAAGAAAAAATATGCTCATCAAAATCACCAATGCCTTATTATAAATAAATATAAACTCTGTTTTCTGTTATTGTTGCTCCTTATGGTTTTTCATGTCTCACTTAACTTTTTGATGCCGATGGAAAATTTGCATCAATTTTTAAATTTTCCAAGCTAGAAATTGCCAAAAAATCATCAATGTGGAAATTAACTGAAACTTACAATTAGTCATTGATTATTTTTCATTTTTCTGCAGCAAAGTTGTCCTTACCAAACCAACATGTTTTCCAACAAGCTTTCGCAGATTTGGATCAAGTATTATAGATTATATGGTTACTTCTCGTTAAAGAATTCTCGTGGTCTTTACGACGACTTTTTACATCCCAGTTAAATCGGTAATTCTGGTTGCAATTTTTTTATTTTTTAAAAATAGTACCATGATGTAAGCGTCAAAAAGGATATCCTTATAACGAGAAATGACCGTGACTCTAAATTCTTGAGGAAAACGATAATGTAGAATCTTAGATAATCGAAGTAGGAAAAAAATTAATTAATAATAACTATGATGATAAATTTTGAGTGTTTTAATAGAAATCGTGGTAGGAGACGAAAATTGTTGTGTTCATTTAAAATACGCTTGACCGGATAATTAATTTGTTCAGGGTTTATTTATATACTTACTACAAAGCGTTGTTGCATAACATTGCGTAATGCCATTCTTAGCTCATGTCGAAAGAATTTTAGATAAACCCCCTTAATTTATAATTAATTCAATGCAGTAGAAGCATTTACTATTTATTTATCCATGTCGAATAATAAATAAAAGGTACATCGGTCGGTCTTGTTTGGCTTTACTTATAACTTGTGACTCAATGAAGTCAATGCTTCTACTAATATATTAAGCCGACAACGTATCCTGTACTTTATATTCAAGGGGTTTATTTATTCGTGATTATTATATATCTATCCATGTCATAAATCAAAGCTATTTTGATTATGACTATTTATGTAATATTCGGTAAATTATTGTTTTCAGGCCAAAAGTAATGACAAAAATGGTTAAAAATATTATTAGGTTCTCAATCCTTTGTGTTCTTCCGTTGTTATGTAATCAAAGTCTGAGCAGTATGAAAGTAAAGGGTAAACGTAATATTTGCAATTACGAACTGTAACTGTTATACTATCCACATATGAGGCATCGCTATATTAGTCGATACAACGCGATTCTTACATGTAATAATTATAATTTATTAATTATAGAATAATATGATAGAGTTGGTAGACACTTAGACTTATAAAGATCTTGTGCAGGTAATTATAATTTGTTAGGAGTTAACAATATTTATGTTATTCAATTATGAGCCTCTCCATGTTTATTTTTAGCATTTAAATACTTCTCATTTTGAGTGCAAACGAAAGTATCAAAGCATCACAACATAACTTGTGGGTTTAACCCAGTATATTATTTTACTGCATGCTTAAAGTGCGATTTAAACACATGGGTGACAAGACAATGCATTATAACTTGGGCTTCACAGATTTTAATTTATTAGATATTATTAGTATACACGCAAGTAATCTACAATACTAAAAGAATATTATTCTGTTGCATGAAAAGCTCTAAATTTGTTGGTCTGTCTCTCACAAACATCCTTAAAGAGATGAGACGAACAAGACTTTTCAGAAATAATAATCAAAATGTGTTCAAAACGTTTGTATTCATCTTCATTATCCTTCTTATTGTCAACATAAAGCAATGGGGACGTAGGTAGCTTACTTGCAATATATATTTATAATAATAAATGTAAAAGACCCAAACTATTATGCCTATGATATTATCAATGATTATCCAATTCCTATATTAACTATGCAAAAACGCTTTGCTATGCACTTTACATTTATTGTATGTTTCAAGCGTGTGCATTATAAAAATATGCAATTAAATCTATCAAGATTAATTTTTACTCTTTTTAGCCAAATGATTTCAATTTCACACTTTAATTGTTGCTTTTTAATTGTTGATTAAAGTATAACTGAATTCTGAACTCCTACTATTTCCCAAGGGCAGTAAATATCAAGTCACAGATCCACGATTATTATTATTATTTATTACAATTTTTTATTGAAACGGTTGACAGTTTGGTGTCATCTTATTATTACAAATTATTACTATTATGCTATTCGACTACTTATTATTATATTATTATGGAATTACGGATTGTAGTAATTACTTAATAGTTACCTTTGTTCGTTATTTATTATTATCATTTATTTATTATTATTATTATTACTTTTTAATTTTATTATGGTACTTATTATCGTAAATTTTATCGTGTGAAATGCTTAAGAATACTAGAACGTATGATTTGTTGTGGAATTTGAATATATGTTGTGAGAATGTTGAAATTCTGATAAGAATCAGATCATCAGCCTACCATCATGTTGTTCACAAATACTAATATTATACAGACACTGCTACTCGCACCATGATATTCTGACCCAAAGATTATAAATATAATTTGAATGTCTCATTATCTGGAGTAGCCAATATTTGATGCTCGAAGATCTCTTCATTTTACACTACATATACAATTTTGAACTTTGTCAAAGGACTTACAAAAAACTTATATATTGCAAACTGCAACAATGATTTCTTGTGCTCAATAAGGTAGAGAAGGTATTTAATATTTATTTTAGACTGTCGTTTTAATTCTTCCAGCGTAGAGCAGCGTGTGTGCATGTTATTTAAACTATTAATACTTTCTGTAAAAGTCGTGTGTGCTAATTCTAGAGAAAAAGATCAGTGCAAAAGCCTTGGCGATTAAGACGACGAATAAAGGTTGTAGTATCTGTAATTGTATTTGCCTTAATTAATGTCTCAAGTGAAGTAAACTGTAATTGATGATGCAATGCCCCGCCTTAAAATACACTAAAGATAACCGCTGAATTTTTTAAGTGTTGATTACCAAAAAAAGTCGTATGCTCAAATTGTACTTTTTAAAATTGCTCACTAACTTGGTAAAAAGACTTTGACGATTTTCAGTTTTCAGGTTATTATTGACTGTTAGATATAATCTGACCCACCAACATTGAGAAAAACTGAAACTCTGCGGGTTTTGCAGGTACCACCGCTTTCATTCAATAACATTGTAGCAGAAATTATATGCAATAACGAATTGTCACTTTGTCACATCTTTTGTCAATTTCTTTAATTGTTGTCAAAAATCTATGGACGAGACTTACCTATAGGCTATGTCTGTAATAATATAGGCAACTGAGGTAACTGTTTTGTACGAGATGAGACAAATACTACTAATCTGTTAACCATCGTGCGATTGCTGCTACAAGAATTAATAATAATATTTGCCTTATATATTATGCAACTTGTTATACAATATGATATTGTACTATTGTCCACCGATTTCTGATTACTGTATATTAGTTACTGCTATGTAAATGTAATTAATTGTAATTATTTGCTACAGTTAATTACAATTACGTATTTAGTGCTAACTTAAATAGTAATACAATACATTGTGTGTGTAGTGTATAAATATGCAGCCCACTTATAGCCCATAAAATATACAGGAGTTTTCATCTTGAATTTTTAGGGATACATAAATTTTACATCTGTGCGGCTGAATTTACACAATGATACAATGTAATGTAATTAGTGGTAATCAATATTAATAGTGTTCTTGATCTCAATGCTACAATATTTGTTCAATTTGATTAGTGACTTTGTACTAGAGATGTCATGGTTTTCTTTCTGTTATTACTGTAGGTAATTATTATTATTATTTAAGTAAACAGAAATATCTTTAGGATACTGACTGAGTGCTGGGTAATATAATTAGGTAAATGTTACAGAAGTGCGATTTTGCACGCGGAAATTTTTATCGCCGCTTGCAATTCATACTGCAGTAATAATGGTCGAACTTCGATTATTGTTAGTACTGTAAGTAAATTATTATACATTTAATTAGCATTGTTGTTGAAAGGCTGCTGGTTATTGGTTTTAGACCTTGTAGAATGAAACGAGTAGCAAAGCATCACAAGAATGAATAAACTGTGCACAGGGATGTGAATGAGTTGGGAAAATTGACATTGGAAGTTCAATAAGAAAAATAGACATGCAATTTATGCAAGATATGTCGAACTAATGTAGCTAAACGGGTGTTTTCAAAATAATATCTGTGCACGATTTTTTGCCGAGCAAACTGAATGAATTTTTCCCATGATTACATTATTGATCATTATAACCTTAGATAGAAGCCAGGAACACAAAGAACACAATCACTGATATAATTTTCAAGTGAGACAGCAAGATAGAGAGCGTTGGTGAAAATCAGAACATGTTAATGATGTGAGTTGGATGAGCAATTGTATTGGTATTGGCACTCTGAAATGCAAAAGACAGAGAAATGCAGCAGAGAAGAATTATTGCTGAATATAAATGAGTTTTTATTATTGCTGATAATAATATTGCTTTGAAATTAACATGTGTTTTAAGAAAAGAAGAATTTTGAATGATTTCCAATAATATGTAACGTAGTGAGAGAATTTAGTAAGGAAATTAGTGGTTCAATATTTGATAGTGATGTTGTTATAGATGTACAAAAGTAATGGGAAGAGTACAACAAAGTTTTAAAGGTTAATTACATCATGATGTTGTGCGATGTCGTTTTCACCTACCTACTACTGCATTAGAAACTTTTAAAAGCGGCATAATATGGTAAATGGTATCGTGTGATTGTAGTAGGTAGTGAAGAAGTGAAGTGTGTAGTAGAAACACCATCTCTACATATTAAAATTATACAACTATATAACCAATCTACCTGCATAGACTTTTCTTCAGCGATTCAAAAGATTGAACTGTTGAATTCAAGTTAGTTAAGAAAACTAATAATAAATCTAGTACTATATACTACTGGAGATATAATCTCTCTATATATATACATACGCTAATAATATTAAAGCCAAGCAATTTATGATGAGCGTTTTACTAACAGAAACTAAGATTTCATCGTAATTTAAGTAATAAAATATAATGTTGTGTAACCCTGTCTCATAATATTATGTAATCTTAGGGTAGCAAACTACTAATTTATAATTACGTGTTAAGATAAAGGGCAAGCGAATAAATTGTATGTGCTCTTGCTACCATTTAAACTATTGATGTAGGTAATTATACAGTAATGTGTAGAAATAGAAGTAGAAGGCATACATGTAAAGTAGGGGTTTAAAAAAACTTTCATCAGTGGCTTCATTTTCTGTCGCTACTGTGCTACTTATTCCTATGACATATAGATTACGTCTATCGTAGTAAAACTCCATTATACCTAAACATTGTAACTAGTAGTTTATATTTCGCATAAGATAGCCAAAGTATACACGATATAACGGATGAATATTAATTTTAAGAATCAAATAAACACTGACGAGAAGGAAAAACTTTGTTTGAGTGCGTCTGTAAAAAATAAACATGCCTGATCTACACTTTTATCTGAAGTAGTACAGTAGTAAGTAGACACACAGCCATTCTGAAATATTTTCAACAAAAAATGTTGAATATTATTACTAATTAACAAATGTAAAGTATTTGTGTAGAGTTCTGAGAATAATAATTATTGTACTACCTACTATGTAGCTCTTGACCTACACTGAAACCTGTAGAACAGACCAAACTCCTAAAATTCTTGTTCGTTCGTTCCGGACAATTAATTGCATGGAGTAATACAAACGGCAAACGTAATGAAATAATATGTGTGTCTGTGTGTACAAAATATTTATCGGATTTTTGCCAAAATCGTTGATCGTTTTCGTTGCACAGCTACCTTTTATTAAAGTTACTTTTTGTAAAATATATTTTCAGTTGGTTATTATAATTATGAATACGTGAAAGTATAATAATATTATATGATTATTATTATTAATTATTTTAAGCCGGAGACACTTTGTTTTATAGAATGTCGTTATCAAAATAGTACAGTAACAATAATAGACTTTAATCTTCGATGTGTATAATATTGTAATAAGAAAACCATGCTACTATACTGCTGTGTCACCGAGTTCAACTTTTTTGTTATATTATGGTATTATTATAATATTATTATAAAGTAATTCTAGTGATAGGAACTAATAATTGTAACTATCTATTGCATGTTAATTGTCTGTCGATTACTTGTGATTGATATGTGCGTGTATTATCAAATCTATGAATAATAATAATTATGATGATGATGATGTATGTAAGTACTACACCTGCGCTATTCTACGGTATGATGGTTCTAAACAAACAAATAAAGTAATGCGTCCGGTCCTTAATAATATTCCTCCAAGTCTAAATCGCAAATCATTTATTTCTTTGGCATCTCTTACGTGACAATCAAATAATGGCAAAATAATTTTTCAACAAATTATTTTCAACCACCATAAAAAGACAAAAAGTCTCAACCTGTTGCAATTACATTCAAGAACCTTGCATTATTTTTAGAGCATAAAATGAATATAGTAGTGTAAAAGTAAATTTGAAATTACACAACTGGTTCCATATTTATATGAATAAAAACAGTTTGGAGAAAATAATATTAGATGCTTAGCTTACATTAAAAACTAATTGATGAGTATTAATTTAAATTAGTCGTTTATATTTACATGGAAGTGTCTTATGCAAGGCAATCTCAGTTGAGACAGTATACCAATAAAAATAACACTAATAGTAGCATCGTGAAACTAATAATAGGGTGAATACATAGTGATTAATATCAATTCATATCAATGGACAACATCCAGTAAGTATTCTTAATTCGACGAGAACTCATCAGACGTAGTTGATGATAAAAGCGCAAAATAAATATTAAGAAAATTCTTTTTGCCATGCCATTTTTCCGTTCTGATGATGCTGACAAAAAACGATATAACTCACTCATTTCTATTTTGTGTTCTTTAAGAATTCTTGTTATACGTCCATAGATTTCTTCGTCTGCACCTTTCATTTCGAATTCTCCAAGAAAATCAACATACTTTTCAATACTCATTTTTCCACAAAGAAATTTTCTTCTGACCATTTGGTTAAATATCTCGTCATTAACTATAGTTAAGATCATCATTTTTATCACTTTATCTTCGTCACGAATCAGCAGAAGCTTACGCCAGTGTGTAAGAGCTATCTGAACTGGAAATTTCATATCGTCTAGAAAGAACCAATGTAAATAGTACGAGTAGGTAGTTGCTAAACATACATAAGCATAGAAAGAGAAGGGCAAGAAATGTATCATTCCAAAAAGATCGTTGAACGAGTGAAAACGATTAGTTATTGCATTGTGAGACTTCAAAACTAAATCTCCAATGAATTGAATCCACTCGATGTTGCTTTGAAACCGTTCGTTGGCACAAGGGATGAAGTTGTTCTTTGCACTAGTGTTATCTCTTCTATTTTGAAGAGCTGGCATTACAGATTTATATACTCCGATGTAATCATCGAAGTTACCAGTTGTCTGTACCATTACCAGCACAATCCCAATGGCCACAACAAATGTAATCAAATGTAACAAGCTACAAGGAATCTGAAACTTACATTTAACTTTAAATCTTTTACGCGACAATGAATTAAAGTTTAACATGTGCATAGTAAAGACATTTGTCCAACGGTCGAAAATATTGGTGAATAATGTGTAAACACCGAATGGAGGGTTCTCAAGCCTATAACGTAAAGATGGGAAGGCTACAATTAAAAGCGCCTGGGACATAAATGTACTGACGACGAATATCACAGGCAGAGTATAATTAACTGCTAACAGAAATGAGATTGTATAGAAACGGTGGACTGAAAGTAACATATTGCATATCAGATTGAATAAATAGGTGAAACGATTGGCGATAGAAATTATGTTCATTTCATGAGATGGTTTGAATCCACTTAAAAAGTAATCCATGAAGTGTAAAGACAGGATGTATTTGTTGTATGAATACGAATAATCTGCAGTTGCTTTAGCCGCGGAGAAAACAGTTGCAAAAATCATTATCATTCGAGAAACTGAAAATAAAATTTTATCTCTGTAGGTACTTTAAATGTTTTTTTATCGTAAAATTCTTAAGGACTTACGATCAGCGGTGGAACAGATTTCTAAGGTTTGCTTAGATTTAAATAATAACGCCATTTGCAGTAGAGCAAGAGGGACGGTTTGTATAAATACAATTACCAGGTGATAGTAATCGTCGCGCACTTCCTTTTCAATCATACAAACAACCGTTTGGACTTCTTGTCTGCCAAACAATCCGAAAATAATTTATGTACCCTTCTTCTGTAGTCTTATAAAAACCATGTCAAAGTCAACATGCAATATCAATGTAACTAACAAATTAATAAAATGGCAATCTTGATTTAAATAAATACGAACTAAAAAATTGCAGTGATTTTAATTGAATTAGTTGGAAGGAAAAATAGCATCTATAGAAAAAAGAATATAAACTGGGAAAATATAAAATTGCGTGCATAGTGCATAACGAAACGCAGATAATTAGTTTCAATTTTCATAGCAAGAGTAGCAACAATTTTTATATATTTTTTTGTAACCCTACAAATTAGTAAATTAGATTAATCATAATGCAATTCACGTAATAAATCATCAGTACATAACAAACCATGATTGCATTAAATCTGAACTGGGAATTACATATAAATAAAATCATTAAATATTTCTGTAATTCTTACTCGTCAACAGCCATTCTTAACTTGAAGTGGTCTCGGACCAACCGACTAGCCTTTCTCCGGTAAAAATAGCGATTAATCAGTCTATTTAATCAGTTGCCATGATTGTAATAGTCACACATGAAAAGAACATACAATTTATATATGAGTTATTGTATGCATGTAAATGACTTGTAGTTGCATGGTTAAGATGCGATTAATGTGCATTAATACTAGCTACGGTCTCTTTCTGCAACTTTCATTCATAGAATAATATTCGGATTACAATTTGAAAGCAATGTTTATGCTTAACCTGATAGGCTTCAAAATCATGAAAATATTAGCTGTAAATCGCTCAATTTGACGACGTAGATATCGAGTGGTCGATTCAGGTGTCAATGATGGACGTTTCAGACTATAAAATAACCAGACAAATTGTACGCAATAAACAAAATATTCAGAATATTTAATGTAGTTATGAAATGAAATAAAATACCTTGTAACATCGATTATCAGGATAATTATGCAACTAATTATGTGAGTTATCAATGTCCATAGAATGTTTTCGTTGGTTTTTTCGTTCAATAAGCTCAAAATTAAGGATACAAGCAGAGATCCATAATCTAGAGCCCATTGTGCAAGATCCCATAATAATTTCCAGAAACCCGGCTGGCAGACATATGCCAACTGAAACCATATCTTTAAATCAGCAGGTTTGATAATTTGAGTTTCAGCCTCTGTGTTAACATGTTCACCTTCTTCTTGTTCTATATAAATGCAAATGTTTTTAAAATTTAGTGGTAATGCGTTTGTCTCATAATTCTGACAATGAGAATGCTATTGACAAACACAACCAGCAGTAAAATGACAATCGACGATAATATATTGTACATTGGTATGCCACTAATTCCGCATTAAACAACACGTACCTGAAGGCGGACTTTCAATTGCATTGCTGACCGGCATTTCAATTACATATTTCCGAGGATCGGATATTTTCTAAGGCTACAGGTAACCACTGGCAATTCCATAAACAGCATTAGTAGATTTTAGGTTCATTGTTCACTTTAGGGAAGAGAGAACTTTCAGTTTTGTTTTAAAAAATCATTTTAAGATTATGGGACCACTAGACTAGATCTCACAAAATTCATTTGACTCTAACATCAAATATTGACTCATTTATCGTAGACTGTCAAAGTATATGTTACATGTAAGCACTTCCCTAAATCCATGGAAATGTGATTGACAGTTAGTCATTTAATGATTCGACAGTTGAATCATTTTTACTACCTTTTCATAATTTTTGAACTAATATTTCTAAATAGTAGCTTAACAAAACTCTTCAAAATATAGTTTTATCAAATTTTTTGTCAAACTGGAGTTGAGAATGTTAATTTCAGCACACTAACACTGTATAATATGATATCAGTATTAGAATTGACTGAACGAAACTTTTGCTGGAGTGGAGAGCCATAATATGAAGATTGAAGGGGTTGGGGGATTCATGCAATTTAAATGTTATTACACATTCAATGCCACAAGGATTTTCATTTGTGCTCCAGATTTTGTGTTGATGCATCTCTAGTTAAATACTTATACATATGAAGTATATCGTGTGTTATAATATCTGTACTACATGCTGAACGAATTTAACTAATGTTTTATTACTTATTACTTATTTTTAGAACTGTAACACTCTCAGACAATAGTTTAGCGAATACATAGAGCATTCTTCATTCACGAAGTCTATGAGATGAGAATCACCAGTCCAGTTCAAGAACACCCTCTCAGCGTTATGTATTGTTATGTATGTCATTTTCAATCTCTTTTTTATGGAGACCATTAGCACACTGAGCGTAGCAAACAACAGAACGGTTGTTAGATTGTATATGAGACTCTTATATTATTCTATCTTTAATATTTAGGTTGATATTTATTGCATGTGTTATAAAAATCAAATTGTATAGTATGCGATATCTCAAACAATATCGCTAACAGTCTCCATTCTCCATTTATCTGTGCACTATTATATACTATTGAAACTCGCACAAAGCTGTTTTCATTTATCTTAAGCCCGAAGAAACTTGAGTGACAAAATATTAAAAGTTGCTACATATATCCTATTCTAATTTAATGATTTTCGCAAATCAGTATTTTAAACATTCAAAGGAAATAAAATTAAAGGTGCAATGAACCATTGAAATCCTCGAATAAAGTACTCCAATTAAATTTTGATATCGTTCTATCTTATCTCCTTCTAAAGTTAAACTATAGTGAGAAAAAGTATGTTACTTGTATTATGCAGTATACCAAGAATTTTTAAATGAAACCGTATACGGGTTGATGCATTCTATTTACTTACAAATGCAATAAGTACTGGCCGCAATAACCCTGCAATTTTACTCAAACGCGCAACTATGCACAAATGAAATTAATTTTATTAAATAGTTGGACCACTAAACTTCATGATACACAATAAATGCTTAGGTGTGACACATTGAGACATAAATATCCTACTCCCAATACAAAGAATGGTTATGGACTGGAGCACTAATCTTATTACAGTGTAAATATCTACAGTGATATATTCCCCAGGCATGTCCTAGTAATTTAACATAATCTGTATGTGCAAAAATTGTTCAAAATTACCATTGATTTTAACAATAAATATTATAATACCAATAGTATACACCATAGTATGCGATTTGTCTTATCATTTTGTTAAGCTAATATTATTTTCTATTTTTCACATTTAATTCAATTAAACAAATTACGAAACAAAAGTATGATCAAACGTCATTTTTCATAACGTCATATTCATAACCAATCTTCGGATTGTGATGATTCGTTATTTTTAGAACAAATGCATTTAAAATATGGGTTCAATGTGGTGGCGTCAAGTTTTTCACCCCTGTCAATACCACACTCACACTGGATTTTATTAGTAGGACTCTTAAGCCTTTTTGAAAATCCAATTGTGTAGACACATGGTGGAATGACAATTTTTGACGTTCTGGGAAGACAGAATAAACTACATTTACATTCTGTGGTTGAATTGGTATTTCCAGATGATTGTGCTTGACCGGTGTTAGTTCCTGGTGGGCCAGTTGTCGTTGTCGTTGTAGCAGCAGTAGTCGTTGTACTTTCCATGTTATTCATCCCATCATCCGCCACAACATCCGAACCAGTAACACATTTGCATTTTAAGGCATTTGATCCAGAATCAACATTAATTTGCATGATCTCTTTGCAGGAAGTACTGCATGGTTGACATTCAGCTTTAGAAGGGTCCGTAAGTGCCGAAGAACACTCTGACGTACATTCACAGTCCTTGTTCATCGGGCTGGGTATTTTATAATAACGTCTTGTGTCCAAAAAGAAGTAGCAGTACATGGGCCGATAGTTTAGTTGAACTATATTGTCATCCATAGGCTGCGGTGAACAATAATCTAATAAAAATTCAAAAACAATATATTGATTATAACAAAGCATACCATAAAACACAAATTGAACTGAATGAACAGAAATTAAAATATTAATATTAACGGATGCACTAATTTTACCTCTGGCTCGATCAATAATTACTCGATAATTTAGGTGAGTGCAAATAGTGTAATCAGCTATAGCAATAACCAAAACAATACGACAAAAAATATTTTTGGAATTGAATAAGTTAAACATGTTGTATCTTGAAGTGGTGTATAAATAATATTCTTCAAAATGTTTCAGAATTATAATTTAATTATTGAAATACACAGTTGTACGAAATAAATACTAAATCGGAAAACAGCAGCAGAAAAGGAACTCTGCACAATTTTGTTGTTTTACTAAAAAGAGAATTGCAACTGCGGTCACATTTACAACTGGTTTCGTTTATATACTTCCGGAGTAACTATATTCTATTTTTAATGAGTATATCAAGACAGTAGAACTTCTCGTTAAGCTTTGTTACAGTTAGGGGCTGTTCACATATTACGTCAACAGCTAGGGGGGGGG
>JABASD010001102.1:0-47950 GCA_019776165.1 Pogonognathellus flavescens | reverse complement strand
CAGTGTCACTTTTCCATTCGTTACTTTTTACACCCATTTTGCAATGGTTTATTAAGTATCGTAAGATACTTGTATAAAAATGGGTTTTGCGTCGGTTTGTTGAGGTATTGGACTCAAACTTAGTACACGTGTTGTGCTGGTCCATTGGAAGGCTAAGTTCGAAGATGGGGTCAATCGATCAACTCATTCGTGACCTTTTAGACTAACTACCGATTTTCAGATTATCTAATACCTATGCAAAAATGTATTTCTAGTACCCACAAAATTATATAAGTAAGCAAAATAATAAAGGAAAATAATATGGTATAGTATGCAAATGAATAAAGAAAATGTGTGCGTAATATGCAAAAGATTGAAAGAAAAAATGTGTGTCGTATGCAAAAGAATAGGTATTATGTTGTAGTACGTACCTAGGCTAGATAAGGTATGTAACAATATTAGGCCCGAAACGTCGACATATTACACTTAGATACACAATATTATTAGTAATAGGTATGCACAAAATGAAGCAAGAAGATTTGATATACAATGTATATTAAATATATATAATATGTATTCATGTCAACCCGTAAATTATAATGCAATCGATTGGCGATGTAACCACATCTACAGAAGCGAAAAAATAATATAAGGTAAGTGTATAATATGTACAAATAGCATTTATTAGTCAATTATTATTAATTACTCAAATCATAAGATTTCCAATCAATCCTCTCTACACACATATTATACAAAATGCAAACGTTTTGTGGTCGTAATCCATATTCACTTGATAGTTTGCTATCAATCACGTCCATTCGAAAAGTTGGAGGTCAAATTCTTTCTCTGCCTCTTAATATGTTGAAAGCGTAATTTCTTCCTGTTTGGATTGTCTTCAGCCTTGATTGTAACAACGATTTTCCGTCGGTACTTGAGAAGGTGCTTGTACTTGGTTTATCGACAATATTGAGTACAAGTCCCACGAAAACACACGGTTCCATTTGTCTGTAAATAATGCATTTAAAAAATCAAGTTTGTTTTACATATGTGTGTTGTGTCTTCCAGAGTAGTAAATTACACCTGAAATTTATTTGAAATACATTGTGTATTTTCTGTAAGCTTTAAACGTACAGTTTACATTGTGTACTTTAGAAGCAGTTGGAGTGCTTGCGACAAAAATACATCTTGAGCAGGAACAGGGAACTGGGTACAACACGGACAACGGAAGGTGTAGGACTGAAGCTGTAGTGAGTTATTAGCCACGAGCTAAGCTTGACATTTTTGTAAGGCATTCCTTCAAAACAGGCCCTAGTAGTTGAACTAAAAATCTTGTTGTGGTTATTTTTTTCCACCAATTTGTAGTTAACATTTTCAGGTGACTTAAAAAGGCGTTTTGCGCATCCGATCTGTCAACGACGTCCACTTCGGAACTTGGATTAGTGTCATCAGTTAAATCTGTTTGAATTATGCTCAAAATGTACTGAATACATTTTACAGCGCTAAATAAAAATTCTTGTTTTACGTCTTTTCCATGTGCATACGCAAAAAATACGTCCAAAAGTACACGTATTAAAATAAGAATAAAAACAGCTTGTTTTTCGTTTTCGAGCATTTTTAGAGCAACTGGCGATAATACATCAGTAAAAAAATCATCCAAAATAAGTTTGGTCATTGTACAAAAACAATTTTTCATTTCAAGAAAATACATTGTCATTATTGAAATTGAATTGAAAAAGTTCTTTAAAAAAAATTAGGGAAATTTGATTTTTATTCTCGACGATGAGGACTACTGAGTGTCTTCTTCTTGACTTCTTTTAATAGATGACGTTTCAGAAATATTCTGGAAAATGCATGTTGTATTTATTATTCAAGTAAAAATATTACATGAGGCATATTATTTCAACAATAATTGGAACACTTGCATATAATTTATAAATATTGTAATTATATCATTTGGCAGTAACATACATCATATAAATATATTTTGCATGAATATTAGCTAAATATGTAAATAGTGTTGAGATATTGAATGTTAAAGTATAGAATACCAGTAAAAACTGTTTATTAACTACATAACATAATACAACCAACACTGCTGTTGTAGCTAAAACACTGAACGACGGCCGAACATTATTACTTTATTGCCTGCTACTGCACATACATAGATACACACATAAATACATACACCTAAACTTATTAACTTGCTGTATACTGTATACAGCAAGTTAATTTACAGTAAGTATATACTATACCCTTCACATAGCCACCACAGATGTACCCTTTACATAGTTACTTATTTAAGTGCCTGTAATATATTTATAGTAGTAAGGCACACTTTATACACTTCAAATGTCTATAATATAAACACACACATGCACTTCCTTCAGGACAACTTTAAGTGAACTTTTACCAAATTGGTAAACCTACCTTACAATGTATATAGCACGAATAAGCTCTATTAAAATAATAATATAGGTATGTCGATACGCACCTCCAATTAATTAATCTAGTTTAATCTTACAGAATATATTGTAATGTTTATGAAATCAGAATAATAATATTAACAAAAATGGTTTAATATGAAGTACTCATTAAAAATACTGAATTGTCCTAATGCTTTGTAATATTGTATGTATTCCAGGCAATCGTTTAATGTGTTAGTTTTGTTGAGCATCTGATTATGTAAACCAATTGTTGAAGTCACAATTTCATCGCATCATTGTTGTATTAGATGTTGAACTTATTACTTTTGACCGTAGTTCCTAATTAATATAAACTAATTTATTATTTTAGAGCAGAATTCATTTGTGTTATTACAGTCACTTGCAGGCACATGTTCCAATATTTCTGGCTTTCTGGGAGGCACATTTCTGGATTTAGTATGGGATGATTAATTTATTTAAATTAAGCCTTTTAATTACATGATTAACAGACTACTCTTTACTACTCTATTATTCTGTCCCCTTCATAGCATGCTAAATTACTACACTAGTTTTGTTACTTAGTTTACTCAGTACTACTGTCCAAACTTAAAAGCCAAACTGTCTAAACTTAAAATAACTACTGAGTCAGCAGTTATTTTAAGAGTACAAAATTTTACCATGGTTGTTACTGACTTATCTCTATAGGTATATTTTTTTCTCTTTTTTCTCTTTCGTCTTTTATTTTCCTTTCACTTTTGGTTTACTCGTTATATATTTACGCTTAGCTGGGTATTGTGTATGTGTGAAGTGAAAATTTAGCTGGAGTTGTATACATGTTTTTTATTTTATGTGCCAGTAGCTAAAGAGGCAGTGAAATGGATAAGCAGTTAAATAAAGATAACATCTCTGTATAGGCGTGCATGATACCTACTCCTTTGGAGTAAATAGTTAATCTCTATGCAGATGCAGTGCATCACATAAGAAAATAATGCCAGACTGAATTGAGTTTGTGAATACCATCAATGGTATTGCACAAACATGGAGTGTTAACTTTACCAGGGGTAAAAAGCAACTCGTGAAATCGCGATTTGTCGCGAATAAATAAATACAAGCGAGTGATTTGTGATTGCCAGCTTGATTGATTAATTGTGTGCAGCTGAACGAAGAATTTTTGCCTTGTGGGAAAACCATGTAAGTGTAGTGTATCAGCGTTGACTCGTTGACTGGGGAATTGACATAACGTGAAGTATTTAGTAGTGAATAACTTCTTTTAGCGGTACATTGCTATTCTTCCGCTTCTTTCCTTTACACCATGCGGTTGATGTGACTCCCCGAGAAAGAAGTTATGGTGACATGAAAAAATAACAGAACATAACACTAAGCTTACAGTAGTACTTTTCACACTACGCCACAACTCTTCACTATATTATACTCACAGTACTCTCTGCTATTTACTACCACTGCTACTATATGCATAAAAGAAATGAGACAAGTTTCAAACTCATACTAGTTGTTGATCATAGAATTCTTGTGTCATGTAATATGAATGCACAGTATCATTTAAGAGCTCTATAATCTTGCGAAGAGATTACCAGGGCACTAAAATGATATCCCCTTATAAATAAAGTACTAAAGGAAAGTTACAAAAATAAGTTGGTTTTAAATGTTTATATTAACAACATAAAAGAATTTTTAAATGAAATAGAATTCTACAATGTCTTTATTACCGTCTTATTACTTATATTTATCTTGTCATATTGTATATTATACATAATACGTAAGTGCATAAGTATAATATGTACGTTGGTATGTACATAGGATATACCTGTGTTAGGTGTATTTATTAATATTATGTCGGTACAGCTTACACAGACATGTCTTTTAATTTTGTCTTTTTTCAAATTTTATTTACCTCAAATAATAATTAATTTCATAGCAATTTATGCTCTCTCAAGCTCTAAACTTAGAATGACTTAATTAAATAGTTGGGAGAGAATGTAGTGTTATAATAATTTCATTTGAATAAAACTCAAAGCAAATCTAAATCCAGTATAATTCATAAGCAAGAAGATACGGATGATGTTATAAAATAGTCCCCTTGTATATACTGTGTGTGCACTAATGTATCTGTATCTAGGTATAAACATGTAGCAATATAGCAAATAAAATGAAATTTTTGTCTCATTTTTGTATTTAACATAAATCAAGGTGAGCAATCCGCAGGGCTGTCAATATATCTTCATCATCAATGTCTTTATTATTGAAAACCACACTTAAATAACTACAGGTAAGGCCTATACTCTTTGGGTAGTTAGTCATAGACAAATCAAACATTTTCTTTTAAGCTTTCATTGCAAGACGTTTTGTTTTATTGTTTTTGGTCATCTACATTTTTGTTCACATTGATGCAACATGAGGAGAAGGAAGACGAAAGAAGAAGTGACTTCACCTGTAACGCTAATAAGAGGCGGAAGAGAAAGTGAACAGGTGAACAGGGAATAGAAATCCGACACCTACTGCTCATTTCTAGATCCCTTATGTATGAATTATGTAATAACTGAAATGTATAGAACATTGTGTAATTATACATTTGATGGTTGCTATCTTTCAAATGACAGAACAAAAATAATTTCATTACGCTACAAGAAAATCACAATTTGCTTATACAATTACATCTTGGACCAACTAACCTATTTGATAATCAGGTACAGATATAAAATAAATAAATAACAATTTAAAAATTTACTGCGCTTAATTATTACTTTTAACAGTTTATGAAATATTTTTGGAAAAATACATACTATAGTAAATACTTACGCAATATTTTTTTGTCTCACCTATACTATATCTTAAGGATCCGAGTTGTTGAGAAGAGAATTATATGTATATTGAAACTAAGAGAAAAGAAGACGGTACAAGTGTATGTTCTCCCCTTTAATGAATATTTCATACATATAAATCCCACCAGAAGAGTAGGTCCATTTGGCCAATATATGACCCGAATCAAATGTCCTTTTACCAACCCTTTACATTCTTAACGACCTCATAGAGTCATAACTTTTACCCGTATTGGCAATCCAAGTCTTTTCTCTCCAGATATCTCAAACCGGTTCCATATAAGCTCCGGTTTAAAACCTCAGCGTGGATATTTGGTGTATCGTGCATCCTAAACTTGTATCTGGTCACAATAACTGCAAAATGGTATATGGGTGGTAAAAGCAATATAAATGTAATGTATAGCATCTCCTTTTAAAGAGCAGATTCCTTTTCGCATGATGGAACTTCAATTTTATGCAGTTAACAGCAGCAGTAGCTTAACCACGTAGCTGCAATAGCATTGCAACTCTACCACTATACCTTATAAGAAAACCAGTGTGAATATCGAGGCAATACAGTATATAATGAAATGTCTCTTGTGTGAGGGTGTTTGTTAGACTTTTGTAAATATCTTCAGGCAAAGTCGTTAAGACAAGTAAATATTGCAAAAGATAATGGTCCAGCCATTCCCACCGACGATCAACATTTGTCACACAGTTTAACTCGCAATTAACAAGGAAAAGAGGTAATTAATTGTCAGCCATTTCTATTACAGTCATTCATAAATGTATTTTGCGGCACTTGCTCAAAGATGATTTAATAATCTCATTAAAAGTTTAATGATGTAAACTTTGTGTGTATTTTATTACCGCATGTCTATGTGAACATTAGTAAAATAATTTATTAATTGTCCAACTCGCAAGTGCAAATTGTAGAATTCAATGCATTCCTCTGTGGAATTTAGGACTACTAAGGCCCAATTAGCAGCAATCTCAAGCAAGGTGTAATGTATAATGTAGTTTATAGGTATACATTATGCGTTTACCTTCTAACTATTCCACTTGACTCTTACGGATACTTCTGAATATTCCTATAGGCTCTTATTACTACTCAAGACACATTCCTCAACAACATTGTGGTGTTCCGCGATGTAAACGCAGTAGTGGTAATTGTAGAACTGTATAGTTACAGTGGATGAGACCAAATGGAAAGTTTTGTCAATGATCTGTGAGTGAGAAAGTTTGAAAGTGAATACAAATAGAGATGAGTGGAGCCGCTTGCAAATATGTTCTTATAGGAAAAGTCATAACATTTTCCAAAACGTCAACACAGCCGGGAAAATCATGAAAGAGTCAACGACAAAATTCCCATATTGCTAAATTGATATTTTGAGATGATTAGTGAAGAAGGGTTGGAATTCGGATTTGGAATATCAAACATTATTAGCCTTCTTATAGTTTTTCCGCGCAAGTTGTTGCAGTTTTATTACAAGACTAGTCTTCACATTTCAGTTTGTAAGCGACACCCCGGCAAAAACTGAAAAGCCATATACTGCAAACATACAGTACAGATTCAGCCGAATGTATTTTTTATAAACTTAGTTAGTTTTAGTAGTCTATTAGAGGGAAAGGCAGTTCAGTTGTGGTGAGTGGTGCGACAACGCTTGTCTATCTGTCGTCTCTCGTGTTGTGGCACAAAAATATCCACATTTTCTAAACACACTCTGTCATTATGACGCTCCTGCTCTGGCACACACACAGTAAAAAGCTGTAACAACATTTTCCTACGCCTTCACATGCAGTTGTGTCAAATCCCCTGAAGATATTCAATCTGTACCGTTTATATCCCGAAGCATAAGATCTTCGAATATACAAGGAACCATAATGTGTATACAATAAAGTCAAACATAGAATGATTACTGGGTATTACTCAAAATACAAGTCTGTCACTATATAACTTTATTATAGCAAGGAACATACTATTACGAAAAACACGGCAGAATCAGTTTACAAACACCTTATCAAATTTCACATACGTTAGCACCCACAACCAACCATCTTATAATATAAGCAAAAGGTTTTGCATAGATATATATTGCATATGTTGAAACGGTATAGTATACGATTTATACGTACAATGATATTTTGCTTGCATGAGGCATGATACCTTTGAGGAAAGCAAAGAAGGTCATGTGTATAAGTAGTGGTGCATAACCATTTGAATCCCTCTCCCTCGTGTCGTTCTTATATTTTCTTATAAAGAATTCAAGTGCTTACAGAAAATAGTTTTCTTTTCGGTTTCTTCTTCTTCCCTGTGTTATGCCAGTGTGTATAGGAAATGTTAGTTTGTGTGCACAAAGCCGAGCATTTCACTCCGCCTTCTTTCTTCAGCTTTGACATACTGGACAGAATAAAGAGTTTGTCTTTGTCAACCCCATAATGTTCCATATGAATTTTAGATTATACTATTACCAGGACACTATAATACAAGTATGCCTGCACATGTATCTGTAATGTACAGGACACATTGCGCAAATAGTTACTGTAGGTATACACTCTGGTATAATAATATGTAGGGTATTTTGATACAATACTTGTTTTAGTTTTCCTTACAAGTTACAACTGTTTAAACTATAATAGTGTTGTTTGTAGCAAAGTTAAAGCCAACATCATGCCATTACTACTACAAAATCACCAAAGGTTCTATTGCGTCCTTGTGGTGTGGCTATAGTATTACACAGTCTCACACATAGACAGTGTCAGCAAGACATTTAAAACGACTCACTCGCTCCGTCTCTCCGATTGACCCTTGTTTTATGTTTCGTTCATTATAATAGTGTGACTGTAAATTCCTATGATCTTTTCCAGGAGTTTGTTTCATGTACTTCAACACTATCATTTTCGGTAGGTATACAGAAAGAAATCGAGAGTTGGTAGAAAAGCAAAGCAAATGGTTCTCTCTTGAATATTTTTGTATTTACTATGAAATTTAATGGGGGTACTAGTAATATTAGTAATATCTAAAGCTGTGTAATAAGTTGATGGATTGTGTGTCGCTTACTTACTGTGTGTGCCACCAGTTACTCACTACTACTACTACTAAAAGTATAGTAGGGGAATATAATATCTTAACATAAAGAAATAGTAGTAATGGTAATGCAGAGGAGAGTGGATCCAAATGCAAATGTTCCGTAGGATTCCTTCCCTTTTATTTTAATGAGGTGCGAACTAATGAGCTTTCCTACAAGAATGTTACATATCTATGCACCATACTCACCGAAACTAACAGTAACGTAAATTCTGGGATGCTGTTAGCTGTTTGCTGAGATTGAGACTGAGAACTACACACAAGGTACATGGACTTACATAAATATATGGGAGTTGTTAGTTATGATGGAATTCGGGATGGGAATGCTGTGTGCAATTGTATGTTCAGTGCGGAAAGTACATTAGGTAGTTACATTTAGCTACACATTGTAGTACAAACAAACTAAGAACTTATGGCGACTGTTGAAACACATTATCTCTTGTCTTCTCATCCGACGAGACATTTAAACTTGTAAAACCAACACCATTAGCAGACAGCAGAATGATGACGAAATCATGAGAATCTTTTTATCTGTCATTTTCTCAGTTCGAAATTGTTACGCACATACATAACTGAGACGTTTATTATTTCCAGTTAGTGAAAGATTAAACACGAGTAATGCAATAATGCTCTATAATCTATAAATGAGAAAACAGAAATGAGAAACACACAAAAATGAAGACAAAGCTGTTCTATTTTAACCTGATAGAAAAATATAGGTAACATACACAGCAAGAAATCTAGAGCCAGGGCAACCGTATTTCTCAGTATATACTGAGAAAGACGGTTGCCAGGCTAACTCTAGATTTCTTGATACACAGTGTACTAATTCCTTTTACAAATTCCAAGGGGTAGGTATTAGGTATATTAAATACAAGTGTTCGTATAGTGATTTTGTCAAAAAGCAAGTTGGCTTGCTGGATTGATAAATCATAAAAATTATTACATTAGATTATTGGATGCCTATTAACAAATAATACGAGTAAGAAATATTGAATACGAAGTTGTGATTACAGGTTTTCTTCAAAAGCGTACGCTATGATGTTTATCATCATTCTATACATGTAGTATTGTAACTGCAAAATTAAAAAGTGCCTTTACTACCATGTAAAATGTACGAATACCTATAATACACGTTATACCTATACCTAACTGAAGCGACTCACTAATATGAAATTGAATTAAAAGGTGAAAAAATCTTAACGCTATCTTCGCTGTCATTTTTTACAGTTTCATCAAAAGACGAATCTAAAGCTAGATTGGATTTACTTTAAATGCATATTCCTGTAAATTCTATGCTTCTTTCACAATATACTGAAACAGTACACAGGTAGAGTAAACGTGCGTATGTATGCGTATTCTTTTTAGAGCAGAAAAGTGTTTGTGATAAAGTAGGAAGGAAGATAGCATTTCGTAAATCCCTGTAAAGAGAGACAAGTTCCATGGAAGTTTGAAGGACCATTATCGCCACCTTCATTCCTTGTGATCGTCACTCATCCATGGCTTTCAACATCTGGATCAAAGCAGAGAGAGAGAGAGGAGCTGAGCACAGATTCCCTTTCGGCTTTATTGCTTTCCAAGTTTACCAGAATGAAGCTAAAGTTCAACCCTTTGCTCTCTGGCACTCATTCCACACCAAAATACTTCTAAGCTGCAAACTACACAGATAGCATTCTCATTCAAGGCAATATTAATTAAAATCAAAATAATTAACATCTTTTAAATTTGTGACTTCTACTTATCTTTACATATTGGAGTTGTTGACGAATTTATGATGCCATGAAATCTTGAAAAAGTTCTCATGCAATAAAAATTACAACAATTATCAGCTCATAAAGCTTCCACACATTTTCCAATTATATTTTGATGTACAATCGTCTATTTAGGAAGAGCGATAGTGAGAAAAAGAAGAAATAAATTTTCATTTACTTCTACAAGAGAACAGACTTAAAGATAAAAAGGAATTTTCCTTTTTGACATGACTGACTTATTGCAGAAAGGCAAGAGTAGAAAAAGACCCAACCCAAGGAAAAAACCCGAAAGTAAAGTTAGCTAAAGGAAAAACAAAACTCATTCTGATTCCTAACAGTGTTCCCGTATGTACTTATTGCCTTGTCTTGTCTCATAGCGTATTTGTATCGTAGATTGTCTTATTCTTCCCGTTTCGTTTACTCATCTCATCGTATTTTTCAAACTGCTATCTTTGCTCCATTCTTGTACTCTCGGACCAACTTTCCGTACGTAAAAGCCGAACTCACAAGGAAGACACGCAATTCCAATGAAAACGAGTCCACCCTATTCTAGACATGCAGACTCTTTTCTCAACTCATTTTCCATTTCAGTGAGATATATGCATTGCATCTTACACACATACATAGAGCTACGTACATTTCTCTCTTATTATTATACATGTACGTACCTAGAGCCTAGGAACAATATGCTTTGGTAAAAGTATTCAAGACGGAAAGTAGAAAATGTCGGGCGGGTAGTTTACAACGTTAAGAAAAGATCCTATCATGATCTATATATGACAGGAGTACACAAAACTACAGATTACTTTGTAACGAGACGACTCGTACCGATCTGTACTCGTCGACTAAACAGATACAACTACCACACTCACATATATAACATCTCGGCTACATATTCCTTTCCGCAGTCAAAGAAACAAGGCAAAAGGGCAAAAATTCTGTGTAAAAGTAAAATAAAATTGTCAGACGGACTGCTGTGCCTGTGTCTATACCCAGCTTTACTTTTACAACATATACCACCTAGTATTTCCTTGTAAATGTATGCAGCATAGAGTCTTACCACTTCCAGTAACTATAACGTATATAAAGGGAGAGAAACAGAAATACGAACACAGAAAGTTCACTTTTGAGTCTAACCAGAGAAAATTTCCGTCAAGAAAAAGCCATACAATGTATTACAATGTGGATTTTAGGAGGTGCAATGCAATATGCAGCGGAATACCCTCATAAGACACATAACAGTCTCTATTTTCTCGTTTACTTTTGCCAAGGCAGTTCTTCTACAGCTTCGTTTGTACTAGAGTAAGAGTGCAAAGGCAATTTTCTACGAACTACCCAACAATGAGGCAGTACCTATCTATACTTTAGTACACAGTGAAATATTCAAGTTCACTCATTGTGTGTGTGCTCCGTATGCCTACAAGTTCTAGTACTGCTGTGTGTGTAGGTAATGCAATGGTAGAATGCAAAAGGAAGAGCTCCACAGGCTAAACATAAGGCAAAGCACACACAGAACACATACAGGCTAGGCTGAGTCTCAAAGAAGTAAAACAAGAGCAACCCCGTATAATACGAATAGTAAGCTGAGTGAATGTGAGTCTCAAGCAGTCACAGTTGGAATGCACACGTTGTGCTGTTTTGTGGAGAGCTACAGCTACAGCCGTGTAAAACGTTGCTTCTTTCCCCTTCGGGCTTCAGTTGATTTCAGTCTAGCGACGAGCAGAGATCGTGTTGTCTTCGCTCCGTTAAGTTGACACAACGTGCTCCGCTTACTTACACAATCGTACACACGCATCAAAATACACACAACAACATTCTCTCGTTGGAAAAAGATAAAACAAACTTGTTTCTCTTTGGAGATAAACTTTTTTCACACTTTGTTTGCTCTCTCCGTGTGTTGCACACCGTTTTCTTCTGTCTGTATTGTTAAAGTGATGGGAGAACTGTAATTAGGACTGAGGAAGAGACTTAAACCAACTTACGAGTACATGATGTTTTTCTACGGATTTTTCATTCATACTACTACACAACTAGGAATACTAGTAGTAAATACGCACATGTATACAAGTGCTTGGAAGTTCAGTAGTTTCATGTGACGCATTTATCTCTGTAACCAAAGCAAACAAAGTATTTTACTAGTTAGCACTGACTTGACTAAACTTTAACTTAAATGTTACACAACATTGCTAATTTTAAGTATAATGAATTGTCGGTGGGTGAGTTGTGAGGACTCGCACAGGAACAGAAAGAGTAATTACGTTTAAACTTTTAGTGAATAATAATATGGACTTTTTTCAGTCAGGCAATAAGTGTATACTTAATGAGTGTTGTATAGTATTGTACTTGTACCTTGCTATTAATCCGGAAGAGTTTTTGCTGCTATAACGTGTAGCTGCAGACGGTTATCATGGAAAATCGCAAAGGAAAAAAGCTGGCAATAATGTTCAACCATAAACTGCTTGTGTTTCTGTGGATTTTCTGTGAGTTTTTCATTGTGAGGTGTAATGGGACGTTTAACCTCTACTTAAATCAGGAGGAGGTGAAAAGAGCTTTGGGTAAGTTTCAAATTTTAATTGCTAACAACTAAGTAAGCCCTAAGGTATACACATAACAAGATGAGCTACTTATATAATTGTATAGTACCTATAGCAGTATAGTATAAATATCATCACAATCAGATCAGATATTCATGTATATAAAAAACAGTTTGATAGTATTTATATTTATCAGTGCTTTAAATTTTAAAGCTTAGGTACAGCATACGGTAAATACTCTTTCATTTTGTTTATCTAATTAAGGTTCTCTAATTCATCCTATGACAAAAGAATGTCTAGAGAGCGACTCGTGACACAATTAATCAAACTTTCAAGTCGAAGAACCTATGTAAATTATGGTGAAGCATTTTTAATCGCCCAAGCGTATTTATTTTGAAGGATGTAAAGAAGAATTTATTATGATAATTTATAAAATAATATTTTGTGCTTGATAAGATTTTAATAATTACAACATACTGTATTTATATTGATAATTTGTACCAGCTACATCATTTCCGACAATTAATTAAGTGCTTCTAGTACATATATTACATTAAACCTAGTTGAAATTAAGGGGAACCGTATTACTGCCTGTAAAAAATTACTGATGATTCGATTCATGATGATGATTCCGCATTTGTGCCAACAAATATATTTTAGTAAACCATTAGAAGGGTATACAGACTGTTAAGACTTAAGAGTAAAATAATGTCTTTGTGAAATGGAAAAAGAATATTCGATTCGGTTTGAATTAGTTGATCTGAAGGTGCGTTTTAGTTATCTGAAGTTGGATAGGTACTACAACGGTGCAAGTGAAGTCAAATGTTTTTATTTTACGATTCGAATTGATTATTTACGATGGAGATGAGTGGAAAATGAATAGAATCTGCGCTACAGGAAAAAGAAGTTGATAAGTGAAATGAATTCTCGTCTCGTCTCGACGAGTCAAATCAACTTTGCGAGTTCTCGATCAACTTAGTTGATGCTGTGTGATGTGATGTGAAAGCATATGTAAAGTGCAGGGCAAATAAAAATCTGTGTAAGTAAAGTAAAGCGAAGGGAGGAGAAGAGCGATGAGAATGAGACTGAATGTTCTCTGTTCATCTGTTCTTGTTGAACTTGAATGAATGTTGAACTCTTGCCAAAAGTAATCTGACAACAAAAATAATTTGTTAGGTGTTGTGTGTGCTGAACTCTCGATGATTGTATGTAATCATTGCAAAAATACAGTCAGTTAAATAGCTTTACGTAAGTAAGTGGAGTGGGATGAGTTGATGCAGCTTAGGTCTTTTTGTTTAACAAGACTCTGACTAATATGATATACAATGTTTTACATGTAGCAATGTCCTCCCTATGTAATATACCTATAGTTTCTACCTAGTAGTTATATAGTACCTGCTTAAGTTTTTCAATGAGTTTACTTTACACTCCACTACACAGGCATTTCATTTCCATTTAGACTGACTGTGATGTATAATCAGCACGATGCAATTTTTCTATGCAGCATAATATTATGGAAATGTACCTTTGTATAGGTATCCCGCATTTTTCTACGCATATGGATTGTACTAGGTAATATTATTAATAGTACTACTTCTACGTACAGAAATACTCATATCATAAACATTCCTGCTGAGCTCTGTACTACATTATTGCTACATAAAAGACAAGCCGAGCTACAATAGATTATGTTATATTATTAGTATGCAATGTCGTAGGAATGAGTTTTTCTTGTTAAGTACAAAGTATGTAGTGTCTAAAGCCAAGTATAAGATCGGGTCAAAGAATGAGAGCTCGATACGATTTTTCAAATGTAATTTCTTTGAGAAATTCCACCGTGACAAGTGAGACAGACGTGTAGTTCATAAATAGGAAGTCACAGTCAGGCAATAATGTAATGCACGGCAAGTGTAGCGTATTATTACTTTTATGAGATGCTTTCGTTTCGTCGTGTGAATGAAATGGATGGATGGAGAGATGATGGTGTGGCTGTGGTGGTGGTAGTAGTAGTAGTGGCGCTAGGAAATTCCAAAGTGAGACTTGAGTTTTGTCAGATAGAAAAAAATTCGACAGATCCAATATGAAAAGAAGGATCGGTGGACCATTTTACTACAACTGGGGTATGTAGGTATATTGCAAGACGATTTTCTTCATAGTAAGTATAACTCAAACTTATGAGCACAAATAATATTAGTAACGTATCATGACGAGGTTTGTATAGAGGAAATGGAAGTAGTGGATCATAACACAAAAGAGTTATGCAAAGAATACATTGAATGCACAATTGCTGTGAGAGTTGACGTTTCTTGGCGAGTTGAGGTTTCGAAGAAGAACTGAATTTCTTTCTGAAGCTCCTTGTTGTGTGTAAGATGTATATATGTAAGAAATACACACAAAAATGTATAAAGAATGATCTAGTGCTACTGTGTCGTAGAGAGGAAGTTTTATTATAGCAATAGTAATGTTGTAAGTAATGTAGCAAAACTATGTGATGTGATGTTGTGAGGTAACGATCATTTGACTTTATGTGAAATTCTGTTCTGTGTGTTGGGTTCGTTTCGTCGACTCCAAGCACATCAGTCAATTTCTTCGAGAGACGAGTGACAAGGCAAGTTCAATGTTTGTTTGCTTGTTGTTGTGTTTGTGGTATGGAGTATACTATATGCACCATGAATGTATTGTATATTTTGACGGATACATTTTCATGGGTTTCGCTTTGGTTTTCCTGATAGAATACGATTCTCCACCGTTATAATATGGCGAGATACGACTTACCTCAGTATAGTTTTCTTCGTCTATCTTCTTGCAGATATGTTTATAAAGTGAATACGTTCTTGCCGATATGATGGAGATTCCATTTCTTTTCTTTTCCTTCAATGCTTTCTGCTTCGAGTCGAGTGAATAGCTGCACTATTCTCAATGTTTGCCAGTTACACGACAAAAACATGTCATATCTTTATCTTTCCTGTATGCATCGTGATCATAATAGAAAAATACTACTCCCTTCACATCATTCGTAAAACATTTTCTTGTGAAACTTTTTAGAAACTTTGTTCTTCTTCAGGGGGTTCAATTTTGCCCCTAGTAATACCTCAGGGGATGTTTATTTTTGAAATTGAGTTTTAAAGTTTAGGGGAGACGAAATTCATATTTCATTTTTTGTTGTCTAACATGAATAGTATTAATTTAAAATATTTGCAATCTAATATTTTTGTGTAACCCAAATCTATGTAGATTTAGCAGCGTCCACTTTGTAGTCCGTGTGAACTGATATACAGTTACATCGTAGTAATTCCTTCTGCAAAAAGTGTATAAAAGTCGCAATATTTCCATGCTAATAACGGAGCAATAAGAGAATGAAGAATGCAATTTACTTTAATAATTCTTGGCAACAATTCGTTGTAGCTGCAGATGTATAAATTGTGTAAGACAAGATTTATCAGCCAAATAATGACAGGAGATATCAGATAAAAAATTGATATTAAATCTTTGACAGTTTCATATTTACCATATATAATACGTGAATGAAAATAACATGTGTACATGTGGTAATAATACTTAACTATAAATACAGCACTCTTTTGTTATAAACTTTTCCGTATGGTCTGTAGTATTAAATCTTACCATCTATTCATTGGCAGAGACTGTGAAGGAAATGTCAATGGCATTGCCATGCTTTCCACACAACAACTCAACAATACAAATACGTAACACAATCGTCGTCTCTGAAGACTATAAAATAATTTCAAGCTAAAGTTACACACACAACTTAACGATCTCTGTCGAATGCATTCTTTCGTCAGATATTAAACAAAACTCATTACAACTCTGTGTATAATAACATGACGACTGGAGACTGCAGCCCAAAAGGAGTAATATTATAATGACTGTCTCTAGTTTCATCCTTGTACATCCCTCTGACCAAATTACTTTCTGTATACCTCTATAAAGGTACTACATCTTTTTCTCTAGAATGAAATTAGACAGATGAGTCTATCAATTCATTACAGACTAACTCTAAGTGCATTAACATTGCCATTATTACCATATGTGTAGTATTACGTTCATTATTGTTGAGAATGTTCTGAATTATGCCAGTAAGAGAGATTTGCTGTTTACATATTGCGTTTATTCAGATCACTAACTTATACNCTGTTTACATATTGCGTTTATTCAGATCACTAACTTATACTAGGTACATGAAAGAATATTTATACTTGTCAGAATCTTGAGACTATTCTGAAGTTCATAACATCCTATCATGGAATTTATGTCGAGTATTCTAAGAATTGTCGACCTCATTACTGTGGTATTGACAATCCATCTAAAGCTATTTAGATTACATAACTAATAATAATATTAAGGTTACATTTCACATTATTTACCAATAATTTCTACAATTATAATATTTTCTCTGTCTATATCTTGTAAAATCTCGTATGGATGATGATGCTGATGATTGGAGCTCGTAATAGAAGAGAAGAAGTAACTCGCAAGGGAGAATTTTTTGTCTGCGAACATAAAAACCAATGTGTTCATCGTAATAAGTTGTAACGCACTTGCTCTATGTGTTGTGTGTGTGTGTCTTCCAATAATATATCGTCGTATATTACACACTGTCACATCCGTATACACATACAGACAGTCATATCATCTTGATTACCCTAACAGCAGCAGCAGTATAATAAGTAAATAAAAATATATAGAGGCATAACCAAGTACATTTAGAAGCAGGGAACATATAAATAATAATTGTACATCACAATTTATACTTACAAACCACACAGTGCTACTAAACATCACACAGCTAACAACATATTTGTGCAAAGGGTGATTTTTTGTGGAGAGTTCCTTAGCACAAGTGCTTGTGGATTGTATGATTACATCTGCTACTTCTGCTATCATTCTATTAGGACTTCTACCAGGACTACAGTTTGGTTCGACTGTAGTGTATTAACGTAGTGGCATTTCCCTCGCCTCCTTATTCATCATAATCATGACAAGTTATTAAATACAACAATGTTGTAACTCTGTGTATTACTATGTCTGTTCAGCCGTTACTATTAGTAAGTCCTAATATGTCTAATGCAATGATTGAAGATGCTGGTTTAGGAAGTTTAAGTAGGAAATTGGTAGTGCTCTCATTTTAGGACATTATTTTCAAACCTCGATAGTAAAGGATGCGTTAATGATACTAAATACATTATACATGCATATTATGCATCTTGTTAGTTACCCTCTTATGCAAATAAAAATATTATCAATACGAAATTTCAAATAAAAATCCACAAAAACAAGATTTGTGATTTAAACATCTTGTTCTTATTTTTAACAATCCAGGTAATTTGTCAAGTAGAGGAATTCTGTAGATAGCTCTACTTCGTTGGTTTCTTGTGAATATCGAGTGCAAAGGTTGTAATTGTTAGTAGTTGTAATGATAAAAATTTAGGCATATAAGCAAATTATTTTCATGTAATTATTTGGAAAAGTGATTACTAAAGTAAGTAGAAAATATACAAGCTCCTAACTATAATGGGATTATAATCTCACGAAATGTTCTTAATTTGTTCCGTGAACGTAAGCAAACATATTAACCTGAATAAAACGTCGTACACGTCATAATAAGCAGATAACACCTTGACACAAAATATACCATCTGTCTCTATAAACTAACACATGTACACAGAATGTACACCTAATATGATTTCCGTTTACAGTTTAGGGCATCGTAATTTAGCTGAGATAGAGATCAACTTGACATTCTTGTCCATTGTTTATTGTGTTCCTCCACTATGTACTTACTCAAGTGTTTGTATAGCTATATTATTTGTTTGTAAATAAAGTTCTTGTTCATTGATGGATCAGAACAGAACAAAGTGCTCCTACAGTGAGCTGATGCATCATGTTGTCACAGCGGCTATCTATCCAATCCCTAATACCCGTCCTTAATATCCCAATCAGAACAATTTCTCCTGTACATTAAATTACACACATACACTCCACTATGCACCAAATAACATTTTATTTGTCCCATTACTCTGTAGCATTTCATTTGGTATTTTGTAGCTTTGTGTATTGAATTACCCTTTGTATTTTATATGTACTGTGTAATTGTGTACCTACAACAGTCGCATCGTAAATAAATACCTAGAGAGTGAGAGAGAGTCCGCGACTGGATCTGTTTCAGTTGTTATGGATTGCCTCGGCTTGACTAACTTGTCTACTGGGACGATAGAGATAGAATCACACCCCATGTTTTGTTTTATTTTATTTACTCCAGTCAGTTGAATGGGTCATATCATAATTTAAATCAAAATGAGCCGAATTTATTTACCTTTTATTTTCGATACATATATAGACCAAGAACAAGAGAGTCAGCAGAAACAACATTGTTGCTGGGAAAGACATAATAGGAAAACTCTTCGTGGTGGTAGTGGTGGTGGACGAATGTGAAGTTGCACACACCCACGTTTGAGGTCCTTATTTAATTACTGGCCATTATCAACCCCTTCGAGTCTTATTATGTCAGCGGCTCTTTCTATGAATTTCCTTGTATATTGCACAGGTACGCAGCAGAACATCATCTAAGGGTGGGACTGTATTAATCTGCAGCGTGGAATAATGTCTGCTAATGCTTTGCTCTTCTCTCTTTACGTTTTCGATTACTTCTTGCAGTCTCATTCCCATAAAAGAATTCTGAGATATTGAAGAGAGTGCTTAGTTTTTATTATTATGGTCTGAATTGAATAGGTAGCCATAATAGCCACACACACATACTTATATAACAGCACAACTTAAAACAGTAACGCCGACTTGTTATGTGAGCAGTAGGTATTTCCAAAGGTAAAACTTCCTTGTTTTATGAATACAGAGAGAGGAGCTTATTTTACATACAGGGAATGAGACACGACATGCTTGGCTCAAGTTCTTATCTCTGCGTTCCATAAAAATTGTAATTAAGTTTTGTTCTCTCCCGTGGTAAATGCTGCAATGAAGCAAAGTAACTGAAAGAGTGTGCGGTTTATTTATTACGGTGCATATGGCCAGTAATTGTCTTTATGGTATTATAATATTATTATTAGTTTAAACCATGTACAAGCGTATACGCTGTATATGAATGGGAATAGTTAAAGCATTAATCTATCTATTTATCAAAACCTAAAACTAATAATACTAATAAGTAATAACTCTAATAACTAAAGTTCTTATATAGAAGGTAGAGTGTATACACATGTAGTTTAATCTTTCACGAGTGAAGTACGTATTTAGCTGCTAGCAGAGTACACTCACACACTTTCTGATTTAAACGAACAACAAAGGCTGCTACTACCCCGTAATTTAATTTAATCGAGCAAAAGATAATTATTTCGGTTGCATGTAAATACGGGGGGATGTAGACTGCCAGAGTGCTTTCATTTATAATTGTTCTTCCTTCGTGTGTTCGTAAACTTTAATTTTCCCCATTTGTCCAACGATATGAGTGCCGTATGCACACAAACATAAATAAGGAAGGGACAGGTTAAATTAATTATTTTTCAATGAGATTTTTAATTAGAAATGTCCACTTGTCATTGTCAACAATTTAAATGCCACACTAATGCTTAAAAGAACTTCAAATATTCTTTAACACTATCAAATACAGATATCCTTTATCTTTTTCAATTCGCTGTAACTTTTGTCTAAAAATGTTTCGTTTTTAGAACGTACTACATTAAATACTTTTACACTTGATAGGTTACTGGTACATAATGGGCCGAAATTGGAATTTTAAAGCGAAGAACTAAAGAAAGGGTTAAAGGTTTAAGTAAATAGACAGGAACGTCTCACTTCTTAAGTGATATTGTCATTCTCATTTCACACCTTTTGTGATAACTCCATTCCTAATCCCAAACATCACATAGAACTTCCCCTTTAGTATTCATGTATAGTAGTATAGGTTCTGGAATGTGGAATAGTAAGTTGCTATGTATATTATACCTTTACACAAAGACAGGTGTTCTTCGGCTTCGGTTCTGTCATACAGACAAGAATAGCACAGATTACCCACACTACAGAATCTGTGCTTACTTATTCAGTATGTGAAGCTTTTAAGCTCATTGCTGCTTACAGTCCTACCGTCATCTCAGAAAGCAAAGTGCTAACAATAAGTCAAGCTGCAATAAGTAAAGGAAGGAGATTCTCTCTCTTTCTATCTTCAGAACTCTTACAAATCGTAATCAGATTTGAGAGAATCCTTTGGTAGCTTTTCATTTTATTTCTTGGCCACAAACATTTTACCTTCTCAACTCACCTTGTTGCTTATTGTACGCTTGTATACCTTCTTCAACCGCTCAACCTTTAGCTTCAGCATATAACACCGGGAACACAATCTGTCGCTCAAACCTCAAGCACAATAGTATAACAAGGTGTTCTACTGTCGAATTTAAGTTGAACCTGTTGTGGTAAGAATAAGTATTGGGTTGTGGGTTTGAGACTTTGAAGTTTAGTTCAAAGCAGATGACATTTCATCCTACACTCACTCTAGTACTCACCAACTCACCGACAGATTGAAAAACTTTTATTCTTTCCATCAAGCTATAAAGCACTTACTGTACCGCGTTTCTGTGTAAAAATTATAGGGATTTTAAATGTATTTTTCGTTTGGGCTACTCAAAAATAGCTTTAGAAACTTAAAAATTTATCATTCATTTAGAATAAAATGTTCTACTTTACTTCTTTAGTTCAGCTACCAGATTTCTGAACAAACACACATTTTTAGAATACTGTATCAATATCTCAAGCCACAACGCCACAAGAATCGTTGATCATATTTCCATTTATGTAATTTCTCTTGTATGATTTTTAATATTCTACATTTACAAGCAGATAAGCTATGCGCCTGGACTACAGGTTTATATGACAAAATAATATGACTCCAGGTCCTCCTGGAGTCATATAAATTTGTCTCAGCTGTAGGCGTATCTGTAGGTATAGGCATTAGCATTAGGTATTATTACTGTAATTACTAATTACCATTCCTCAAACTCTTCTTGCTCTGGTATTCATATTTAAGTATTTCATGTTTATTCATGGGATTCCGTATCCTATTAAATTGTGATCTGCCTTATCAGACGCATTCATTGATTTGTCTTGCCATGAAACAATTCATGATATTGTGGTCGTTATCCAAGAAACAATTTCAGATATGACAAATTGTTAATTGCTGCATTGTTTAGCGTGTGATAAAAATAATAGAGCAATTAAATCAATAAAATTTGCTCGTATAGATGTAATTTGTAGATGTCATTATTGATATGTAAAACTGTGAGTAGTACATGTAAATGATAAGTTTAGATTTGGTCAATTCACCCGCATTAATTTGAGTGTACACAGAACGATTAATATAATCTGACTAATGTACAGTGATATATCACATCATGACAAAGAATGATGCAGTAACAGAATGCCAAGATAAATAGGTTTTTACACGTTAGCGTCTACACGGGTGTTTAAGTCCGGTAGAAAGTGAAGACAGGTATTTCTATTGTAAATAGAGTAAACGAGAGCATCCCACAAATCCAAAGTCACGTAAACAGAGTACTCTGTAATAAAAGGTAACGCAGCGTTCGTTTGTTTAAAACAAGTGTAAGTATATACCAACGGAAAATGATATAATACCTACAGAGTATATGAGCATACCCATGTGAAGATAATGAAATAGAGGGCCAACAGAGTTCTTTTCTTAGAGAGCGATAGAGAAAGATCCATTTAATGAATCTGACTCTGTGAAACCAGACTCAGCAGCAGTGCAATGTAGAACTATTAGAATCTCCGTTTGGTATATATAAAGTATAAAAAGCAAGTCTCGTCTTGTATGAGAACAGTCAGATCTATTAAAAAACTAACTAGACATTCATCTTGAAAACAAGGCTAGTTCTGGCACGCCCTAATGCAGTTTCCTTAACTAGTTAAATAAACTTGTCAAAATTATATATTGGAAAGAGCCCTGAGGGCTCCCCTGCAAAGTAACGAGACGCAACTCAACAAAAGTTCAGCTGGCAACACATCACACACAGTCATGCCGTATAAAACTGAACTGACTCTCTCTGAGAACTGGAATCAAATCCAAAGCCAAAAGGGTGAGTGGTTGAGACTGGAATGACTCCAGAGTAGAAGAAAGAAGAGCGATCTTCATATTATACAAATATTATACTTCTACCAGCTATAACTATACAATTTTTACACTCTTCCACCAGAACACTGTTCACACACGGAAAAAATAATAATTTTTTATGTATATTTACATGTTCTGTTAGCAAAGCAGCATTCGCTATATATTATTACTATACTTATGCACACATAGTACTAGTACACATAGATATTACTTTTACTAAGAAACTGAAAACTTGACTGTTGGTGTTTGCTATATAGTAAACCAAGCTTGTAACTCATCTCACATCCCATCACATCAAAACACAATCTACAATACAAATACTAATTCCCTCACCTTATATTACATACGTGCACCTTAGAGCCAAACGACCTGGAACGTTTATGTATTTCCCCCTTCAGAATTTTATTGCAGAGTTACTAGTAGTAGTTAGTAGTTGTTGTTTGTTGTGTGTATTCTGTATAACTATTTGACTTTGGTGATGCACTGACTTTGTCTTGAGTCACATTCACATCATGCACGCAATAACATATAAGAACGTACTGAACTATAACAAACAAGCGAACATCACAATATAACAAGTTGTTATGAACATTTCTTTACAAACTACATGAGATCTGTCTCGCAACAGCAACTTGAAGTGCTGGAGGCCTCCTGCTGGACTGTGATGTCAGTCGGCCACCTTCCAACCGACTAATAATCATCCCTTCCTTTTTCTAACTAAATAATGCAACAACATAATAAGATATTACATTATTAACGACTACATGTTATATGTGTGCACGTTTAGCCCGTATCTTTACCATTCTCGCAAGTTGTGTGTGTATTCTTTTTCCAGTAATATATTTTAACTTGTTTTCTACACTTACATCACATCTGGCTATGGGCAACCATACGAGACGAAACTGAAACTCAACCTGTGTATTCAGTAGATTTATATATGGAGATAATTCTTAATATTATTTGTGTAGCTTCTCGTACATAACTTTAATAAGTATGTAACGTGTGTATCACTACACAAATAAATTTGTTAAACTTGACATTGGATTTTCCTGTAACCTTCGTGTTAAAACCACCTAGTAGGTAGTAGGTATAGGTTTAGCTGCTGGTACTTACACACATTTTTGTGGTGTACATCGGAATTCGGATACGCTACGAGTTTTCAGAGGACGACCACTATATTTATTACCATTGCGGGTAGTTGGCTACTTATTACTTACAAGTTGCAACACTATATCTAATACATAATGTGTTATGTGAATGAATGTAGGTATAGGTATACTATACCTACCTATGCGAAGTTGAGTAACATTACCTTCCGCTTCTTTACTCACAATTCCGACTGAGTTGGCAATAAAACTGTCAAGTGCTAAAAGAGTGCTCATAATTTTCTATTACAGGGATATTACCTAACGATATGCGTCTCTCCAGGTAGAACTTGAAATTACAAACTGAAACATCAAAGACTCTTTTACTTTTAACTATTCAAAAGGAGCATTGCTATATAGAATATGAATTACTTTCGTGCATAGGCAGTTTTCCTTTTTCTTGGCGTGTCTGAGTTTATAAGTAGAGTTAGTTAGTTTACTCTGATGCTGTCTGTGCTACCATTTGCTACACACTGTTAATATATTTACATAAATATTTACTCTCCGGATATATGAGAATAGCATAGTAATATTAGTACGAGTATAGCTAATCTATTTGTTAAAATATTAATGATTTTACATTTCACAGCAAGAGACTCGTATAGTTTTTTAGAGACCGAATCCACTTAGACTTTGAACATGTTATTGTTTCCTGAACAAAATCATTACGATTGTGATTACCGTCATGTAGTAGTAAAACTTCTACACTAATTGGCAGCCGTACACAACGCAATGGTACATTATGGTCTTTCTCGCTCACTCCAACTCTCCATACGAAATTTACTTGATTTGTCATGACATGCAGTCAGAGTGGGACACGCAATGACTAAAATTCCAAGGTGGTGGTCCCATACTCAAAACATGACTGGAATCGCACGGAATTATGTTCTACTACAACCACCTAGTCAAAATTGGTGTTTGGATTAAGGGGAATTGATGTTGATTCTAATTCTGCTTCTCCATGTCAGGTTTTTACCTACAAAACGTTTTGTATCCATGTACACCACATTTGTGTTCATGTAAAAGTTTCGAATTCGACCTTAAAAATCAAGTCAAGTGAAGAAAATTCATGTTCTCACGTATGTAAATGGACATACATGTTCAGCGAATGGATTTACTACCAGTAGACGTCAATTGCATTTTGTGCGTGCCGGATGACTAAACGCATACAAATCTTTTACACCTTTGGCACAATTTTTTCTTTCTAACAACAACAACTATCAAGAACATCACGGATAAATCGTAGTATACACGTGTGCGATTATAAAACACAGGGAAACTTTATGTAATGAGTACAACGTACTTATGAATTACATAAAGACAACATAAACAAAGACTAAACGGATTGTTGTGAAGTAAAACTGAGGGAAATGCGTGGGATGATGATGATCGTGTCTACTAAATACGACCTGTGTGATTTGAAGCTGACTGAAGCTATAAAGGATTTTTTGCATTTGCTCTAATTGTAATTGTTATTGTAATGGTAATTGTAATTCTAAACTGTGTGCATGCCCAAATGTACGCAAAATGTGTATCGAACCGAAGACATTATCATTTTATACACAACATTTTCTTTGCAGTTGACTCCAGTCGATTTCCTATGAACGATAACAAGGCTTATAAGCTTATAAGCTATCCATACTTGTAGTTAACTACAGTGTAAATGTGTAAATTGCATTTATATTGGAATAGTTGGTAGAGCTACATGTTTTCCCCGTGTTTTATATACGTAGAGAGTTGCATTACATTACATTTACAACATTACGCATTATCGTATCACTTTGCTTTCCTGAGGAAAACTAATGATTAGGCATGCATGACACGACCCGGTGCTAAAGCCTCCTCATATGTTAGTGTTAGAAACGAGATACATACTACACACATTACAAACATAGCTTCTACTTGACTTAACTTTAACTGGTTGGGACACACACATACACGCACTACACTAAAAACTCCATGTGCTAGGGCTTGTGTGTGTATTATAAGTAATAGCAGTGGATTGGATTGGATTTAGTAATGCCAGACTTTGCAGTAAGACTTTGCCAGTTATATTTTGCTACCATAGTACAAAGTACACGTATATTAGTATTATATAGCAAGTTCTTTAGAATTATAATGGTAGTGTGGAAAGTGAGAGTGGTATGTGTATACGGAGTATATTTGGCATAGTGCAATAATATTAGACATATACACGTTGTTGGTATCTGTAAAAGAGTGAATGAGGAAAGTAAAATAATGTGGTGCTGCCTGCCAGCCATGCTTTGCTACGATAAGCCTTCTCTGAACCGAAACTGAATTATTCAGTAGGGTAGTAGTCGTTTTAGGCTGTGATGGGAGCGAGTTAGTATTTGATTCATTTATTTACAGTCAACAGTACAAGTAGACTCTGATGTGCTGTTGTAGTCGAATATAGCTCAGAGTGCTTTTGCTTACATTATACAATGACTCTTTTGTTTATACTGACTTTCAACTGAAGTACAGCTAGTTTTTAGACAGGCAGAGAGTCATGGCTTCTATCTGTTTTCTATCTCTACTTTGCCATAATTCATTTAATGTTTTCGTGTTTTCACTACTTCGATAAGATGCAAACAATTTATAATTTGAGACTTTCGCCAACTATAGCTGTAGGAGGGAGATAATCATATAAGTTAGAGTTGGAATTGCATAATATGAATGCTGTGAATTAGGAACTAAATACACTAAAGATACGATTTTTTCTGTAATTAGCAAGATTACTATATACCTTAAGTATGTTTCAGTACTAGTTTAATTTACTGAAGGAATAACAATATATTTTTCTAGCTAACGAAGAACTCTTTTTTGATTTCATTAAAAACTGCGAATATCATAAACTAATATTCATGATGCACAATAAAAAATATGTGTCAGCCAGTCTAGTAATGAATTAATCTCATATTGGTCTAATGATAATCATGCTTCTGAAAAGTAGCATTATAATGTGCACATTTAAATTCATGCTAGCTACTTTCAATATATTAACTAATATTGGAAATTACATTTATTTATTTGTAGACGTAAGGTTAAAGTAAATTCAGCATAATAATAAAATCAGATGCAGTACTACTAGTAGGTAAATGTATCGTGCTGTATTTGTAGCGGGAATACGGATAGTACTAATAGTCTCGGTCATAGTCATTTCTTTGTTGCAATATTTTGTCTAGACAAAATTTGCTAAATTATTACACAATCATTGCCATTGGTATAATATTTTAGAAAAACACAAAGTATTGAGATTTCTATTACTTATTGTAAAGCAGGTAAAAATCCTGAAACTCAGTATTTATGTGCGTATATAAATATCATTGCATTGTGATGCATTATTTGTATCTATTGCCGTTCTAACTCACATACGAATACTCTTCAGAAAGTGTTGAGGGAGAAATAAATAATTCTCGTTTACTTAAACTTTCTTTTCTTCATCCATTTCTTGGTTTTTTCGTCTTTAGGGAAAATATCGTTGAAAATTCATGCATTGTTCCTGAAGTTCCTGAAAACTCACCATCCTACGCAGTAGCGTCAGTTTACGATGGAACTAAAAATCTATTTTTCAAAATCTTGCTTGTACACTTGCACAGTTACTTGCATACATGTATGCACTTCCTTAAAAGCTACGAAAGGTTTTCATCGGACACGCTATCATATTACTGATACACCTTAGTGTATTCACACAAACATGCAAGATATATTATAGGCCTCGTCTGCAAGTGAATTCTGTTGTACATAGAGAGAAGCCGCGTATCTTAGGAAAAATGGCTATCGTTTAAGTCTTGAGTTTTATTGAGTTGAATGGGAGTAAGAAGGAAAGAATAAATGGATGTTGTAGGATGCTGCGTTATCAACTAGGACTACGGAGAGATTCTTTGTCTATTGGGACGAATTAATCAATTCGGCTTCCTTTTCCTTCCTCCCACAACACACTCTTTCTACTTTTACATACACTACAGTTATATACACTGTGAACTAAAACTTGGCTTGTTTCCTCAGGCGCAATAGTTAATGCTAACTGAATAAAAGTCAAGTGAAGTCAAGTGAATCTTCCCTATCAGTATCTTCTATACACACCACTGAGGAACAACCGTGTCTTTATATTAAATACTGTGAGAGAAATTACACGACAACACTACAACTACCACTCTCTTTAAAGAATCTTGCAATAAACGAAAAGCTATTCATCAGAAGATCCCTGTCTTGTCTTAGAGCTACTTCCGTGAACTTGCACTCAAGATGCAGCAGCGACTCCCTTGTGTCGTATTAAACTCCGACTCCATCCCTCTCCTTTGACATTAGCGGATAGTTTTTCAGGAAATTACAACCGATTATTTCTCCCATTTGCGGCTCTTCCTTTCAATTTCAACTTCCAACGTTGTACTACCTTAATCTTTTATGACCACAGAACCTATCCTGTCTAAAACCTTCCTTGCAAAATAAACTACCTGTACGAAATTCCATAAATGATGCAATTTGCTGAAAATAGGACACACGACCTTCTCAAAAGTGACAGTAGTAGTAAACCAACGACTTAGGTATAGTAGTACAGTACATACACAAAATATACATAGGCATTTATACATTGTAATTTTGTTTACAACTAACATAAAATAGGTATTATGTTTTCCCTAGTAAAATCAATAAACTCGTAATATGACATGAGTGACTTGGTGCATGACACGCAGTAAATAATAATGAACCCTTCAAGAGTAGTAGGTATACGTTGAATATGTGAAAGTCCGATGGGACATAAAGATACTAACAAATCCCATGGAAATAGCCAATGTCTGTCAATCTAACTTTGGTGTACTTGACTTAAACTGTGGGGATGCTAATCATTTCCAGTCATCCACATTCAAATTGTGTATCGAAGTACTATGCCTATTTGGCAGCAGATAAAATGGAAAAGTACGTTCCATTTTTCTACTACTACCATTCCTTTTCATTGACTCTGTGACTTGGCTTAATTTATAACGGTTGTATTGTAGGTTAGTGTCTATCTTGACTATCTTCAGTGAAGTCTGGTAAATAATGATGTACAAGTAGAATTCAGTTGACAAACCAATTATAATGTATTGGAAATCACTGAGGCGAGTCGAGCCCTTCACGCCTTCCCTCTCTCTCTCTCTCTCCTCTTTCAATGTGCCTCATTCATAGTCAAAGTCTCAGCCAACTGAACTTAGGCAATAATTCACTGTGTAATAATTTAACTTCATTTTATTCCCTTCTCACTTCACTTACATTATTATTACTCTCGTGTGCGCTCTTAAACCTTGCCTGCCTTCCTCCTCTATTGATATCTTATTTACGTTTACGTTTCGTTACGCAATTATCCAGTTACTTTAGTTAGCACAGGCACGGCAGGCAGTATGTATGAGAAAACAACTATAATAGCACACTCCTCACATGGAATAAAAGAACATAAAAAGAACGGACGAGAGAATTCAATGAGAGGCGAGTCAGACTAAGCTGTATTGGACCATTCTTAATATAATTGTATTATCGGACAAAAAAAAAGAATTTAGGTTACACATTTTTGTTACATGTGACCAACATTGCATAACGAAAATAAAAATTATGGGGTTCTATGGCCCTATTATTGGACATGAGCCCAAACAAAGCAAAATTCATTTGACCAGCTTCCAGAAGTGACTGCTTTCACTTCGCTATAGCTTCTTTCTTCAATACGACATATACTTACAAATAAACCTGAAAAATAACATGCCCATGAATACAAGAATACAAATCAGTCATCTGTATAGTAAACAGTTGGAAAAAATGTTTCTCGAAAATTAATAACTCTATGTGGACTTAATTTTTGTCATAGAATTGTTATTCTATGTGCACTGTGTACCGGAATCTTATGTTGTACCTCCCAACCTCCCTTTTGCCGTTATGCTTTTCAAGATACCTGAATGAATTGCCTAACACTGATATGATATTGATAATACGTACATGTATGGATCTGAGAGAGCAGTTGGTAGTCTAGGTTGCCCTAGTCCAGTCCAATTTAGTCATTTCTTCTCATTTCAATCCAATTCAAGAACTGTGCTCTTTCAACAGAATCTAATGAAAATGTGAAAAGGAGGCAATTGAAGAAACTGGCAGGAAAAAAATGCGGGTTGGTCCTGTCTTGCCTTTTCCCATTGTGTTGTACAAATCTATTCTATCTGAAACTCGTATTTTATGATGAAGTAAAAAGGAACAGACATGACATGCTGAGTTGCTCAGTTCGTGCACATGTATCTTTATAAAATATATGAAACAACTTTAGTAATAGTTGTAGTACCCCTCAGACTTCAGACTGAACCTCTCACTCTTGAACATTGCATCGGTCTACAAAACTAAACTGGAGTAGACAGAAACGTTGTTACAATTCATAAATAGTCCTGACTGTTGTGTGTCGATTTTCAAGATGTAAAAATTCCCCTCGTACAAAACGAAAAATGAAATGAATTACTTTACTTGTATAGTAGTTCTGTTGATTTCAAATGTAGTTCATCTGATTATTATTACTGGATTTCTATTGAGTTTGACTGTCTACGGAGAATTTCAATTGCATACCAAAGCAAACCACTAAACTAGTCTATCTGTAGCTATATGCTTACGTATTTTTATTTTTGTACAACAGCAGGAGCAGGCACTTACTAAATTATAGGAACGTAACGATCAACTGTGAATGCAGAGACTCCTGCCTCTTTGATTGTGCGAGTTGATTGAGATATTCTGAAAGTGTCTAAATAGAGTCCCTGTGTAGTTGGCTAGCAAAAAGTGTCCTGTCTTTTTGACTTGACCCTCGGAGATTGAGTATAAATATACCTCCTGCCTTGCGGGAAACAATAAGATCTTCCCTTTGGAAATTCCTCCCTGAAATCTGTTGGAGGTCTACTGTTGTCTTGTCTTAGATTCTTTTATATTCCTTGCCTTTTGCCATGCCCACATTTTATAATATTATCAAACTTCTTTCTGTACCTAATTCTAATAAGTTTCCCTACTATACATAGCTAGTTTAAATGTGTTGTAGTTGGTAGGCACTTTGTCAGACAAGGAGTGAGCGAAACAAGTAAAGTAAAACTTTTACTTGTAAGTAAATGAAATAAAAGCAACAGCCGGGCAAAATGTTCTTTTGTTACTTTACTAGAACATTCAAATGTATTTTGTACTGTACTTCCTAGTGATTTCATGAGTACTCACTTTGTCAGCCCACTTGAAAAACTTTACATGGAATTTTTCTTTCAGTTGTTTGTTGTATGGTGGAGAAGGTGAGGGCATTTTCCGTCACTCAACCCAAATCGTTTAGAGTTTCAACAATTTTCCCATGCGAACCCATATGCAATAACTAAAGATACTCTTCTCTCCAGCTAGTGAGTTAGTGAGTGCTTATCTGCCCACGTATCTTAGGTGTCCCTTTTGTGTCAAAATGTGTTCTTGACAATGGTCATTTATTACCTGAAGGAATACGAATAATATTATGTTCAGGGATGCTATGTTATACAAGAAGTAGTCCTTAAAAATGTCTAAATGTACATACGTAACGTAAACGTTGAAATTGTGAAGTGTGTAGGTGTCAGACTAAGTAAATGCACTTTTCTACTTATATACTGCATTGTTTCCCTGAATTCTTTTAAGGCACATCCTTAAATCTGACAAAAATGTAATGCAACTGCAATATGAACATTGTATGTGTGTTTGTGTGTGTAAATGTGCCTTTTTCTGCTCTGCTGCATTTCACAACACACAACAAGGAAAAATATTGTGGAAATGCAAAGAAAACATTTAGGTAGGTCTATTGTCCGTACATTGTTACTGGCACGACTGGAGGAGGTTAAATAGTGCCACTAGTTAGTATATCCTTAACAATGTGTCTTTGTGGTTTTTGTACCTTGGCATACACATACCAACAATAAGTATTAAGTTCATATGTATGTCTGCATAGTTTATATTAAGGTGCATCTGTATGATTTCATTCTAGTAGCACTTGGAACTGGAAGAAGAGTATATGATTGACAGTTAATGAGAGTCGTAATGAGGGAATGAATGTCTTAGATTTCACGATGGATAAGAATTACAAGAACCTCAAATCAAAACTCACCACAACCACAGAATTCCACGGGTTACGACTGTACACAAAAGAAAATAAAGTAAAATAAGTACAACACAACAGGAGGAAAGAGCCATAATTCGAGACAGGGTACTGCCGTGTGGGACAATTAGATCGTTAACGAGATAGATCTAATGACCCTCGTTATTCGTTTTGATAACTTGAATTAGAACACTGCTCCACAGTTTTTTCTACTCTTTATGAGGTGAACATAAAGTTGTACTTGTAGGATTCCTTTATACATTACATTGCGTTGGCGTGTTCTATTATTAGGTACTTTCTACACATTAGTGGAGAGTATTATATATGAAGTGCATATAGAAATTATGTGTGTGTAGGTATGTGCACTGTGAGGAGTTATGAATTGTGCACAAGTTAATTTTCTAAGAATTACTAAGGAATTTTGACAAGTTTCTTCGGTTCTTGAGTTGTCTTAGCTTCCTTTCGGGAAGGAAGGGAATTTGGAAGCGGAAGACATAAGATGACATGACTTTTCGGATGTGATGAGTTTCCACAGTAGTGCAAGCAAGCAATGTGCAACGTGTATATAGGTTTATATAAAGGAGTCAAGCAAAGGATTCTAAATAAATTGAGTGTGTAAGCAATTTAGGACGGTTGTCAAGTGTAAGACGCTAATCTCCTCGTGAAATCTCCTCCGGCACGGTCAAAGATTTACTGTGGAATGAACAGAAGAGAATTCCCAATCTTCTTCTTCTTCTTCCCGTCTACTTTGTAAGAAAGAAGGTTGAAATAAGAGTTGTTTGCTCTGCTACTACTTCTACATACTCCAGGCAATATAGTGTGGTGGGCTTGTACACTATGTCTCCCACACAGCCAAGTATATTCTCTAAAGCGACTGAGGAAATTACCCAGCAAATGGTCCGGTTGTTACGCAACGTATAAACTAAAGCTGTGAAATCTCTAAAATTAGTTCTGTCTGTTTTGCGCTTTATATTGCATTATACTCTTCTAAAGCAGAGGGGACTCATCCACTTGTTTAGCGGCTAATGAAATTGCTGACAGACTGCGAGTTAACTACTCCACCTCTTTATATGACATTGCTTAATTGCTATCAAAATGGGATTGTATTAAAAATACATAAAACTTTATTCAAAAAGTTATAAACTCTATAAGCTTATATATCTGTATTATACTAATTCTCTAAATACATGGAAATATTTAAGAATGTTTCGCATTTTCAAATCCCAATTAATTAGTACCTATTAATTTAGACAAACCATCCACCGTGTCGATTTAATGTGTGTGCTCCTTTCGTTTCCTAAGGTTTACATAATGTTGTATGAGTTATTTCAGTGTATCTGTACCTCCTGTAGCAGATAATTTATATTAAAGCTTGTCTTATAATTCAGAAATGCCGTCATAAAGCTTAAATCGAGAATACATAAAATACTATAAAGGTAAAATGAATTTGTATTTTTTGTTGCACAATTCATTACACGGTTCAAAATGCGTTACCTCGTCGAATTCAACAAGAACTTCGAAATGCATAAGTAAATGAATATTTTATAATATTAACTATTATACACAATTAAAGTAATAATATTCTCTTTCGCACTTCGTACAGAACTAATATTATGAAGTACCCACATTTTCGATTTTCACATTAATTTACAATGGAATCGAATGAAGTGATAATGACGGCCTGTCAAATGTGTGGACAAAAGCTAAAACCCAAATCCAAACACGCAGAATACAGAAGGCTGAATGGACCTTAAAGACTACGTATAGGTATATAAATAATGAATTTAAAAGGAACAATACAAGCAAACGAGTATTTTTGACATCTGTCCTAATCCTAGCACTCCTACAGTCCCAATCCCAATAATTCTATATACACCAAAATCCATTGCAAATTGCCTTTTACTCTAATCCAACTAATTGTTTGTGAGCATTCCATTTTCTCGAAAAACTCATCGACACAAACATGCAAACACCGTTTGTATACATTGGCCCCATATGCACACATAATACCATATAACTCTGATTCTTACTAAATACTTTTTTGGTTTGTATGCATATAAGGTGTACACTAGAATATTTTACGTTTACAAACAAATACCATCGGTAACACATGAAACGGTCTTCTTACTTACAAAAAGTGTCACATTTGGTCACATCACAAACACAGACCCGTTATTACAGTAAAATCCTATACAGTAGTCAGTTAATAGTAATGATGTACATATAGAAGCAAAAATGCAAACAAAACTCATGCTTTTCACTTTGGTACAACATACAAAGATAACAATCATATTCTTCATGTGTTTAGTATGTATATTTACATTATGGTCGCTAGTACAAAAACTATGACAGTTCATACACTTTACTGCAGTATTATGTAGAGGATTAGCATTATTTTGAACCTTAAATGTAGCAATATAGTTTTATATACTAGTCACTTATACGAGCTGCAGGAATACACGATACAAGGATACACAACTGCACACGACAAACAGTCACCGTGAACGGCGACCGTGTCGTGGCAAAATAAGTCAATAGAAAATAATGGAAAGGAAAGGTAACAATTTAGTCCGGTCGTTATTGACTCAGCAGGAGGTGAATATTCAGCATTGATTGTGTATAATAGTTTGTGAATACGCAAAGGCTCCATATGAAACGTTTTACACTGTCTGCAAAGAGTGTACAAAATAAAGCAGTCCCGTACATACAAAGGTTATACAGATATTTCAAATTCTCACTGGAAAGTTTGCCCATGAATAATAGAAGATACACAGGACTTCTTAAATCCAAACACAAGCAGTTCAGTTGAATAGTCAAAGACAAGGAAATCCACTCTGCCTGTGTGTATTACTCTACAATAATAAATACACGTCCGAAAATCCAGTCGAAATGAATCCGCACAAATTCTATTAGCAGTGACATTATTACATTAGTTCTTACAAATGACAAAGAAATCGTAAAGTGTTCATGGATTAAAGTTTACATAAAGTCAAAGGAATAATGTAATATTGTAAAAGTCGACAGAGAGAGAAGGCAGACAAAAGCCGAAGAAGAAGAAGAAGACTAAATGCATAGTAGGAGAAGTAGTAATAATGAATGTCTCAAGAGTTTGTCGTATAAATATAAAGTTGAGGCGATTATAGGATGGAGAATGGAACAGAAAGAGGGAATTCCCTGTTCCTCCCCGCCTTGCGTTGTCTTCAGTGCAGTGTCATAGCATCAATTGTAAAACTATGTATAAAGCAATAGAGCAATCTCTTCTGGGATGATTGTAAATGTAAAGTCCTTCTGTTCTCGTCTGTATTTATGTACATAGTTGGTAAGTTGTCGTCGTCGCATAGTAAACTTATGTGTAGGGGTTGAGAATCCATTGCGACGCGCTACAAGGATCGTCGTCAGATGAAATGAAACGAAATGAAATTTGGCATTATTTGCATAACAATCAGTGGCAATTGTCATTGTCACCCACCCGTTCGTTCATTCACCATTACAGCCATAGACTATTACTCTACCATTCATACAAAAACACTATCCGCGGATGAGATTGTTAAATACAAAAGCTTTAACATTTATATCTCCACTCCTAGAGCTCTTCTGTCAAACTACTTATGGCAGTAACGTACATATTAAACATTACAGCAGAATTTCTCTGTGTGTACATTCTACTTACAGCTAAAGTAGTAGTAGTAGCAGTGCAGCTCACTATGTGAATTAAGTTGCTTTACTTACTTTGGTTATGTCCACTGTGAGTGAACTAGTACTAGATCTAGTACAGTACAATAATCGCAATCAGCTCAAATAGGACTTAACTGCATGAAGTGAACCAAAGGAAAACTGCTGTACTCCACTGATATGACAATTTTCTATTCAATTCGCTTTTACATCCACATCTCCATTCAGGACTGTAGATACAGTTGGGAAAACATTCTCGGATTTAAAGGGTCTCTCTATGTGTCTCTTTCTATGTATGTTTTGATTTGACTGGTAGTTATGCTTTCCCCTTTAGAACAGTCCGACGATCTGCAATTCTATAGTTCAACTTGAATTCAGTCAAACTCAATGTGTTCCTTAAATGGGCAAAGTTCTCATCTCTCTGAACGACTGGTAAATGTTCGTTCGTGATATCCCAACTACTTTAACTTGCATACAACGTATAGAATATAGCACACTACACTCGTATACATGCACATACTCTTTTCTAGCTTTATATTATGAACATGCAGACAGCTAAGCTGGAGAGGTCGCAAAAACTTTGGCTCAGCAGGAGCCTAAATACTTTAATGTGTACCAGCATCATCATCACAGGATTTCAATACAGAAAATACTCACAGTTTAACTTTCCACTCTCATCTTCTTATTTCTATTCAATGTTGTAGAATAATGCAATCGCATAGTGAGTTGTAATAGAAATGATGTGATGTGACGGATAATAAACGAAAACAGTACTTATCTCTCCAGTTGCCTTTTTGGCGTGGTCCACTATACTTTTTCTTTTTCTTCGTATTGCAACGATCATCATCTCTTTCGTTTTGACCCTTTCAAATATCCAGCTTTCGTTTCATAGCTGTAAATGTTTGCAGTTAGTAAAATAGGTTTTTATGTTGCTGTATTTTTCTTAGCTTCGCGTGCAGAGGTTTGGTATCTTATTCAGTATAGGTAGAAGTAAACCAAATGTAAATTTTTAGACATTCTTTCTGAGGCAAGATATACATACATAAATGTTTAAGCATGTGATATATAGTTATAAGAATTGGTTATAATGAACTCGTTGTAAAGGATATCATTTAAACGCACATGTGTTCTCCTTTCGATTTTGTTGTGGAGTTCTCCAGCTAGTATTTAGTCCAGTAGTGATTATGGTTCCAAAGGTTGAGACATGCTCCTGGTAAATTGTCCGTGATGTGATGATGAAGTGAGTGACAGACGGACGGTCAATAATAGTCCACACAGCTGCTGGTTCTGCGTACAGAAGGAATCGTGAGTGTATTTAGTACGAGTTCCTACGAATTTCTTCAGTATATTAACATGCACCAGCTTTTACAAATAAGACGAAGACTACAAGAAAATCACATGAATTGACTTTAGGTTGAGTTTCAATTCCATGCATTTCCACTAAATGCTAGCTGTTGTGAATGTGAACTGAAGCGGGTGTTCAGTTCTCAAGATTTGCCTTGTGTATTGAAGAATGGTGTGGCAAGAAGGGACGAAGGTGATAATTATCCCGTACGATTTCTATGCTTCATGTGATCGTTAATTATTGCCTTTGAACATATAGAGAGTATGGACAAACTTATCACACGAAATCGTGCCATAAACTACTCAAACTTTTGCTGCTGCCCATTTGCATGTATTAAATTGCAAAAGTGAGAGTCAGATACGAAATGAACTCCACTGAATTTACAGAATTATGCATTAAGTTAATAGTAATGTAATTTATTACATGTACACTCGAACTAGTACAGGTATTAGCAAACCCAAATGCTCCCGGAATCTAGAACCATGATAATAACTAGGTATGTTATGTTGCTATACAGGTCGTAAATAAAATTAACAGGTATCAAATAATTCGTGTAATAGTAATGACTCATGTGCTGTAATTTGCATTATGATTAGCAGCACAATTAGTAAAATGTGATTTCAAATTTACAACTCATTTCAGTTACAGAAAATTATCAAAGAAGCGGAACTAACAATAAGGAGTATTCACAAATCACAAGCTTTAATATTACTTTACGCATTTGAATTATGATGATAATTAAAGCTAGTGTACCATTACGATTTACCTAGCTACCATTCTTCATGTCTTAAGCCTCATATAATGTAATTAAATTATGAGAGAAATGTTTTCAAACATGAAAAGTCTACCTTTCTATGGGAAGGTTGTCCATTGTTGTACTAGGAACTTTATGAGAGTGAGAGAAAGAGAAATGAAATAAGACTCATCATCGCCAACGTTCAAAAGACAGTAGGGGACATTTCTGATGTCATGTAGTCATCTCCACACGAGAATGGAACCATTCAGAGAAAAGAGGTGATTGAGAAAGGACAGGACATCCCAGGGAAAGAAAAAAACTTGAATCTGTTGAAATACGATACGGAGCGATACATTAGCTGATAGGAGACGGAATGATGTGATAGGACACGACATGTCAGATAAGATACAACACAGCGACACAGTAAAGGCAAGCAAACCAAACCAGAACATGACAGGGTTGAATTTGAGTACGTCTCTTTGGATACAGCAAGGGCTAAAGAAACCTCACTCCCTTTATTTCTGAGTAATGTGAACTTGTAAGGAAAACGGAATATATCTTGCCTATAGCATTCTATATACTGCACGTAATCAATGTAGGCATATGATTTAACATTGTTCATATTACACACTAAGTTTACAAACGTACAAGTAGAGGCAGGTATAGCATATTATGAAGGTAAACTATTATGTAATAAAGAAGAAAACAGAGAGTTTCTATAGCTGGAGCTATTATAAGTACACACGGGTTGTAGTTGTAATATTGTTAGTACGAGTGAACATAGAGGACATAAAAAAGCTTTATATCATTGTCAAATATTACACTGGCATGGTTGGTTTGTACGATGATGATGATGTTGCTGATATTTTCCATGGAATCACTCAATCTGACTTTTGTGGTGGAGTTTGAGTGAAACGTGGAACAATTCCATCCATTTATTCGTAACTTATGACTACTTACTCTGCTTACCCATAGACACACTACAATATACAAAGTACCTTTTTATTTCTCTATAAAAAACTTGAAACCTAACAAAACGGAGAGAGGAGGCAGTGGAAGAAACCAAAGCACTTTAACATTCAGCAGATTCCTCATATTTACAAACCATTACATTGCTACTTGAATTACTACATGCTTCTTCTGCTACTACTTCTCTACTACCGTCGTATCATCGTCCCCATCACCCTTTGTTGTGTGCGTTGTGTTAAAAAATGGTTAGAGTATCTTTGTGTTGTGGATTTGTAGTAGGAGTGTCATACTTATTAATGTAAAAAAGCATAGTGCATCATTACTTGTGTATGTGCTCGTCTGTGTAGTTTTCTTTGTGGGATTAAGTCCTTTCGTTTCAAGATAAACAAGAATAAAGTGAAGAGAGTGTGGAAATAAATGCATCTCGTTGAATTGAAATGGAAAAAAGGATTCAGTGCGGTCTTTGTGATTCCATTTCATCTGATTTCGTCATACCACACATCCTTCTAACTACTTTGCCCACATTGTTTAGTTTTTATTTTATTTCCCTTTTACACAGTCAGTGCATTGCATACCTACTTGTAGTTGTACATAGAAAGCTATATACCATTACTACACAAAACTATACTATGTATAATGTAAGGCAATGTACTTTACTCTCTCTCTCTCTCTCTCTCTCTCTGAGAGTGCTATACATTACGTGAATATTCTACAAACTGGAGGACTGCATCTTTTTGTCTGTAGTGTTACTCTGTCACGCTAACTTAACTTTTGCTTTGAATAGAATTGCTTAGTGAGAAAATAAAGTGGAGGCAGAGAGTGACATAGAGTGAGCGCATGAATTTATTCAAAACGCTAAATGAGAAGCATGGAAAAGATACAATTACTTACTTTAATACGAGAATTGGTTGCTTTGCTTTACTTAGTTTTTACATTAGTATCTAATAACGCGAGGACACAGATACACTGCTCAGCGTGGCTTTTTATCCTTTTTCTTTTGTGTCTAAACGGACCGTAGTCATAATAACCATAAAAAAGTCGAGTCTCTGTCGCTCTGTGTGTGCGTTTGGAGTTAAACGTTAAACCGATGCCAGTTCATGTGTTATCTCTGCACTACTACTTGATTGTATTTGAGTGGAAGAGGGCAGTGAAAGAAAGCTTTATGGAAGAATAACGCCCTTTCGCATATAATTTGACTTTGTAGGCTCCCCTGATGACCTGACCTCATCAATTGGACACAGGGCCTTACCCGTAACTAATCTCATTTCCACGCTCACAACCAAATACAACAAAATAAATTCCCTCCTTTTACAATACTCTGCTCATGTGTGTATAAATGTGTTTGTAGTTAAAAGGGTATATAGTACACACACCACTACAAATAAAAAGTAGAGAAAGATACACTCTTCTATAGTTTAAACGGAATTACATGTACTGAGAGTATTACTACTGCAGTTCTGGTGAATAGAAATATAATTGTACTTTTTCCTATAACATTATAGATGTAGTAGATTCTCTGCTAGTGCATTGCATATGTTTAATCTCATTGGGCTGTGCAGATGCAAATGTACTGTAGTTGTATGGACGGTAATAATGGAAAGTACTTGAGATTTAACAACTGCATGCCATGTCTAATTTCATGTCTGTCATGAAGGCAGAGCTCAGTTAACTCGAATGACAGAGGAGCTTATTGTTGGCTTAATGTACTCACTTACTCATACACTCCATTAAATAAATCCGTCACTAATTCCTTGTTAAATATTCGCTGGATTTTTATCAGCCATGAATAATTCCACTCAGGACTTTACAAGCGATGAAATCGCATAACCGTGTTGATAACTTGAAGTGCTTAGAAATAAGCGTTTTTAAGAATTCACATAAACCTAATTACATATGATATTCGACACAGTTTTCGTTGTTATCTATCAATATTTACGAGTAATTAAATATTTAGTGAATATAAAAATTATTTCAAGACTTTAGACTGCAGTTTAATAATTAACCAAAATTAAAATTTCTTTTACATTTTTTGCCAACCAAAATTGTTCTATCTACTAATTATGTATCAGAGCTCCTTGATGGTGCTTAGTACATTGAGTATACTTTTTGCATTCTTTCATGAACCATAGTGTGGGTTGTACTGACTGAGTAGTCGCAGTGGTGGTAGGATCCATGAAAGAGTATCAGGTGTCCTGGCACACTCCAGGTCTTGCCAACTCATTAAAACTTTTGCACACATACACCATGAAGTGTCATGGAGGATTAATAGACTTTATAGGAACCTGAGGGATTATTATACCGGAAAGACCTAACTTAACGCAGTACACCCAACAAAATACACAACTTGGGTATACTTATACCTAAGTGTACCTAAATGAAGTCAAGTTAATCGAAATGAATTCGAAAGTGTTACAGTATATGGAACACATTGTGTTGGTGTTGGTGCACATGGTTTTATTCATTTATTGAAACAAACTTTCTATACCACTGCAATATGAAATCATTGAATTCTCTGTGGACATGAACTAGTCAAAGTCAAACAAAACCACAAAATTCGAGTAAGAAAGCAATGAAAATGTTGTATAAATATTTTATACTCATATAGTAAGCTAAGCTTCTCGATTTAATTCTTTGAAAGGATGAATAATGCTATTTCTTATTTTCCTGATTCATTCATGGGACCTTTCATCTACTAATAAGGGGAATGCCAAGTCTACGATAAAACCTCAATGGAAATGCTGAGAGCACAAAGGTCTGAAATTGAAAAGGGTAATGATGATAATGACCTGAGTTATTCATGCAACTCGTATGGAAAAGAGCTAGAGGTACGTATAAAGGTGTCATGTGCTCATCGACGTATAGAAATCATTCACTCTATAAAATATCGTTTTTCACAGCAATTCTTGAGCTTTAGGATAGTAAGAGTCCTAATGAAACCAAATATTATGAAAGAGACGTTCTCTCTCGCAGTTTTACCCAAACAGCAGACTTTACTTGCAGTGCGCACTTGACAAGGAGAAGTAACTTACCAACACCCGGCCTTTTCCATGAGTTCCAGCTGAGTAATTCTTCTGATATTTTGTTGGTGGTACGAATAAGACCATACTGCAGCTCGTGCCTTGTGCTTGAAGTATTTACATGGTAAACACACAGACCTCTCTGCGTCTGTAAACTTAGCAGTGATAATAAATATATGTAAAGGTACAGTTTTCGTGACATGCCGTGTCTCAGGCAAACAAAACACAATGGAAATCCAATACCTACTATTACTCATTACATACTCTCTGTATGCTTACACGCTGACATCGTACACTACACCTCTCGATTTATAATCAAGGAAGTGCTCATAGCCATTATATTCCAAATATAATGGAAACTTGCATACTGATAACTAACCCTATCATGATAACTATAATTTAATTCAAGTAAAGCGTAAGGCAAAATTAAAAGAACACGAGACAAGACACACGCCAGGTATTTACGACCAACTCTGGGCAATGTGTTGCTGAAAAGACTAACGAGAAAGCACAGTCAACCTTTGTGTATAAAACACGTGTATTATTATTAGGATTATATTTTATAATGCATAATGTAATCATGTATGACTATAATAATACTACCTGCATGTTTATATAAAAAACGTAATGTAATAATGACTACCTCAAGTATCATGACAATATTTTCCTCGTACCTTTATACTCCTGGCCAGAATGACTTCGATTTTTGCAGGAGCAGCTTTTATGGTTGCACTAAGGATTTACAGTGCGTACATGCATGACTATTACACTAAACTCTTGCACACGACGATGACAATAATAATAATGCGATGTGATATGCTGCACCTCATTAGCAGAATGAATGCTGGAGTGATTTCACAAAAGCCTTATTAGAGCAGCTCTTTCCATATAAACTATAAAGCCATATCTTCGTTCATATGTAGTAAATACATTGAACTACACGGGAGAAAAGACAAATGTCGTGTGTTGTGTTGTGGTGTGTTGGCTGAATGTTATGTCGTTGTTATGTGTAAGTTGTGATGTGATATGATATGATCCGATAGCGTGAATAAATACTTGCTTAGCTCACGCTTCATTGTTTGTACTCCTTTGGTTTCTTCCCCTTCTCACATTTTATTCCTATATTTAGTCAGCAAAGCTAGTATTACTTATGTATATTCTGCATACTCGTATATGGGTATACTACACTAACGATAAATTCTGACTAAATGGTAAATATAGAGCATGTAAATGTTTGTACGCACGTAGGTATGTTATGTACGAATATTTTGTGGTGGTGAGCATGTCGATAGACTTATGTTTTGAGTGCCAGTAGCGGGTGAACCTTTAATGTAAATAATAGATGATGTAATCTAATACTGTAAGTAAAAGTTGAGTCACATCACATGCTTTCCCTGTCATAATAATCTTATTGATGGTATTTTACGGCGTGAAAGTGTATTGATTGATTACAGTCACATGAATACTATGCTAATAACAAAAGCACAAAACACTTACGTAAGTTATTGATATGGACAGTTACTCATCATATACGATTTATTGCTATAATGTTGGAGTTTGCCTTATTACATATTATTTGAGGAATAACAAACTTTGTGCTATAAGTAAAAGTTCAACTTGACAATTAAGAATGTTTGTCATCGTTCGTCTTTGTATGGATCATTTCAATATTCTCAGTGGTTTGAGTTTCAAAACATATAATATGTAATTTGTGTGTCTGTCCCACAGAGAAAATGTAAAAGCTGTATTCTTGTCCACGATAATTCCACAATGTAATCTACTTCATTTCAATGAAGAAAAATTCCTTAATATAGTATATAAATATCTGGAAACAAAACGCATCAAATTTTCTTATACCACACAACTTCATTATATCTACATAATTTCAATGAAGAAAAATTCCATAAATATAATATATAACTATCTGGAAACAGAACGCATCAAAATTGTTGAATTCAGATAGTACATTCAGTAAAGCTATTATTATAGTTACTTATATTAATATTTAAGTTTAGGTATTGTTTGTTTTTTCACTCTCATCGTCTCACCTCGTTAGAATTGAGTGAGTAAATGTTTGCGTTTGTCATAAATGTTACTTTATGGACATTAAATTCAGCTGTCTGGATTGGATAACAGTTTCTACGAGCGTGGAGACAAACCAGCTTTGGATTTGAGTCTATGTGTGTCTATGTTTTAGTGTTACATTTGCAGACGCATTAACAATACATCTTGCTAACACTTTTCTGTTTAGTTGACTACTGTCAGTGTCAATACACACAGCAGGCTAAAAGACGGTAATAATAATATGACTGTTGTAGTAACAAGCACACACACAAAGCTCTAATTTGTACTTACTTTAATGTGTAAGTAGTGATTTCCAATATGGTTTCTTTACTTAGCGAGTTTCGTTGCTATCTTTCCTCAGCACATTATTACTAAAACCAAGTCATCAGAAGCATTATCACATTTTCTATCTGTTCCGTTTTTGATGTCTTGTCTCAAGCCTTCTCCTCCTGCCCTGCCTTCCACTGACTATGAATATCCGTCTGCTTTTTACTTTCGTTTGTTTTACTTTACTTTGTATTCTTGGTGTGTGCAGCTTGAGCATTGTTAAATTACCATCCCTCCCATGTCCCATCATCGTTCTACTATAGTAGTGGTAGTCTAGTAGTAGGTAAAGCTTGAGTAACACAAAAGGACTGGGAACGATGTGTTTGCTCAACATGTTAGTTTCACTCTTGGTTTCGTTTCGTTACATAATAATAAGAATAAAGCAGTCTGCTTTCTGTTTGCTTGCAATAACATAACTGCTATACGCTTTATATTCGAACACACACAGTAAGACACTATAATACACCAAGGCTTAGTACTTATGCTAATGTTCACGCTAAAAGCTTTGTTGAAATCATGTTTGCACATTGCTACAAGTAATAATAAAGTCTGGAAGAGCAAACTCAAGCAAAGAAAAGCAAACCTTACTCTTTCCACTTTTGTTTCTCGCCTTATATACCTTCTCACTTAACAAAAAATGAATTTTTATCAAATCACATAGATCAAATGTAAAAGAAATTTTTGAACCACACTTTTGACACTACATATGACTGATATGACTATAACACAACTCAACATTACCTACCTTAATCACATGAGTAATATTTAATTAGAGCTGGAGAATAAAATTTTGAGACTTGCAGGTGAAATATCTGAGATTCAGAGGGCATTGCAGATTGCATCTTTCTTAGAATTCAGTAGATGCGTGCAAAAACTCAGTACTGTAGCTTGTTAAGCTAAAACACACGTTTCGGTTAAATTTATTGAAGGTTAAAAGTTAATACTTGTACAAATATTCCTTTTCGTTTGATTTTTTCTTGGAAGAACTGCAGCCAGGAAGAGCAAGAAGGTAAAACAAAAGGTCTGATGCATTGCATAATAATGAAATGACGTAGCGTAATGTAAGCTAACGCACCGCATCGTAAAGGTAAACAGAGAAACTTTACGAATGTTCTCTCTCGTCTTCCTTCCGTCTAAAAAGGGATGTGGATGTGGTATAAGTGAGAATATACATAACTAAAACTAACTAGGCCCAAAGTAAACTAACTGAGAAAATGCAGTGAATGTGCTGCTGGAACTACCAAGTACCATAACGTAGTATAATATACATTGCAGGCTTCAAGGTAACTAATATTATTACACAAATAGCAGCAGTAGTAGTAGTGCACTCTTCTACTGTATATGATCATACCTTTTTCTACGTCTACGACGAGTAAATACACATAACGAACTTGCAGTAAACTACGGATGAATGAACGTGAACTTTGAAAGTTTGTTAGAGACAACTGCAACAGCCGAATATAGCAGCAATATCAATGTAATATTTATACATTGAGTTTGTCTACAGGAAGAGCAACTGGATGTATAAATAAGTTCAGTAGAGTAAAATATTATACCACGTAGGATAAAGTCTGTTGCACGTTTTCGAAGTATAGAAATAGTTCTTCTGCTCGTCTCATGTGTACATTGTACAACTAATGTGATGTCAGCAGAGCAGGAAGGAAGAACAAGACCTAAGCAAATCGTACTAAACCAGAAACCAGGAAAACGGGACGGAAGCCTTTTATATCAAATGAATTTTCTATCGATCCATGGAGAAAAGAGATGGGGGTTGCAACTTCCAGCGTATTTATAACATAACACATAAGAACACATTACATTACACTTACACATCTATATATACGCATCACGCGTATAGAAAATTTCATACTAAAATGGAATTCTATACTGAAATTTATAAAGCCGTTGTGTGTAGTATCACATCTACTAAATAGTACATAGAGTGAAGCCTAGCATATGACGAAATCGCAAAGAAATCTAGTTGGTGCGGGTATGGTATTTATGGAAAAGCGCAAATGCATGGAGTAATAATAACATTAAACCCCAAGCACATATAAATGTGCAGGCTTAATTCAGAAAGTAATATTTGCTTTTGCTTGCTTTATACAAAGATACTGGGTTGAAGTTTCATTTCGCATTGAATATAATATTCAACCCGCTTGGTTTCTATGTATACTAAATGCAGCATTCATTTTACGACAGAGAGTCACAAAGTCATCATCGTCAACACCACCGCCACCACCTTAAGAATGCATGCAAACATGAATGGCAGGAAACACTGTGTGACCTTATAGAAAGCGTATAGTAGCATGGGGCAGAACTGCAGAGTCTTTTAGGGGGAATCTTTTAAGAAATATTGAATACGACATGACATTCGAATTTCAGTTGACACGGGTTTATGACTTCATGAGTGGATTTTAGTCTGCATGCAGCTTTTCTAACACCATACTCGTTCTACTAAGCGTAATAATAAATACACGTTTGTTTTGAGCTACTGGCAAACTTCATACATTTGTTAGCAAATGCAAGTACGAACTTATAAGTTCATTTTCATATGCAAATTACATTTACTGAGGGACAAAACTACAGGAGAACGGGGAGAATGAGCCAAAATGAATATGTACAATACTTTCTTGTATTATAGACTTCATATAATAGCATTGCATTAAATTATTGCTGGAAAGGAATACGGACATGTTCAGTGTGATGGTGTGCTGGTAGTGGGTGTTTGCGAAAAAGACTGACAAACAATTTATAAAACATGTTAAATGAACCTCCCAGACCATGTAAGTAGTCTCAGACTCACGATTTTACTTTTAATAAGAACACGATGGTATTTACCGGATGAGTCGATCGTCTTGACATACTTTCCATTGCACAACAACGGTTTGGAAAAATTCAATAGTCGAATTATTAATTCATTTTAATTATCTTCCTATAAACTGTTTCTTCGTAGCTATAAATAGTGTCTACATTTAGCATCTTATACAATAGATATAACCTTCCTTCGATATACCTACGACAGGTAATACAGTATTCTTACCTTAATCAGTTGAAACATTAAGGTAGGGAAATATTCATTGGACAAGGCAGAGGAAAATACCTGCTCTGGTAACTAATACCTAAGAAATTGTTCTCCATGAAATGGTACCTACTTTTAAATAAGTTATGTCCAATGATGCAAAAACAACAAAAATTTTATATTTTATATGGACAAGTCCAAATATAAGGATGAAAGTTCATGCAATGAAAGTTTGAAACGTTCTATGACACATTCGTTAATTGAAAGTATGGAATGTAACAATTGTAATTGGAATATGAGAATTTTATGCAATGAACCGAAACGAGCTCTTCTACTCGTGCAATCAAAATGCACACAAACAAAGGAACGCTAGTAATTCCGCTAATATGCGGCATAATATGAATGCTATCAATTTACACAAAGAAAGATTGGTTAGTTTTGTAATTTATGTGATAACCTGGTATAGCTAACGTAATTAGGTAGGCACATTATATGTAAATCTCATCAAATCTAGAAGAATATTAAACTGGAACGGTTATAAGCATCAGATAAAATATTGCAGCGGAAATGATGTGATCTAAAGATTTTTTTTTTGATTTGGTTTTGCAGGTTTGTCCAAAGAGTTGTATTACGTGCGAGAAGGCGTCGTCAACGAGTACGCACTGAATTTCGTCGTTACAGTGAACGCACATGTTGGTGCAATGCACTTTACATGGGAAGCATTAGGACAGAAGCCGGTAAGACAAATGTTTTCAAAACTACTCTTGGTTTTAAAGTACTATGACACGTACGAACTGAAGTATGAGCTCAAGCT
>JABASD010001101.1:0-47955 GCA_019776165.1 Pogonognathellus flavescens | reverse complement strand
TTGTGTCCAAGTCTTACCTCGTGAGGTCCCGTAGGACTGCTTGATGTTAGTTTTCAATTAATTATCATTTTTCGAGATTTGACGAAGGTGCAGTAATATCTTTGTGCACATATTATGCAAAGTCGTGGTTAACATAGCTGGCTGTAATAAATTACACCTTGAATTGAATGAATTTTAATAATTGAATAGCACAACAAATAACATCAATTATACAGTAATATTAAATTTAATCTCCATTAAGTTATGTGCTTAATTGCTTGTCTTTTTTGTCAAACAATTTATAATAGCTCGTTTTTCGTTTCTTATACCTCTAAACCATTTTACTAAACTACATAATTAAATTACCAGCAAAATAGTAATACATAAACTACATAATATTATTAAGAATTACATTTTTAGATTGTATTTAGATTAACTTGCGAACATATTTAGATACATTGAATAAATATAGATTCTTACATGATTCGATAATGCATTCACCTACAGATTTCTAGCTCTGATATTATATATACGATGTATTATGCATAAATATGCATAATTATGTAGAATTATATTGTATGGTAAGTACATTACTTGTGATATGCATATTTATAAAATGGATGTTTCTAAAATGTATTGATAAGGGTATACAGCGTGCTTTGCATTCATTTTACGTGTCAGGTACTGCCTATTGCTGTACAATACTTGTAGGAATAAACATACCTTGTAGGTATAAAGTTTTACAAGAAATCTGCAGCCATATAGTATACAACTTAAATTTTTGAAGTATATGCAATGGTAATGCAGTAGGTAATAGCGATAATAATATTATTAGTAAGTAATAGCCAAGTCCCCACATGCAAATAATCGTTGGCTGTAGTGATTCTTTAGCAATAATTCCCCTATGACTGACGCTGAGTTCATTTGTGGTCTGATGTTATACAAATGGATGTAGTGGTGACTACTTATAGGCCCCATAGGCAGGTAGCCGCGCATTATACTGTAGGATGTTGATTTTATCATGCCGGTTATATACTCTAAAGTTATTTCATATAGGCGAGCAAAATAACATCGACATTCCCTTTATCTCTTTGTCTTTTTACTTGTCTTGGCCTAATGATCTTGGCTGGGAAACTGCAATGCAATCTTAGGCAAAGCAGCTAGGCATTCAGTCTCTAACCTACTATCTTTATACCAACTAAACTACGACCATGCATACAACACATATAAAAGCTGAGGTATTTTATCTAACATAATAATAGTAACAATAATATGTAAGTTAGTTGTGGAATATATATATAGAGTATATATTGAATAAAACTGCCTTTTGTGTTAGAAGTATAAATAAATGTTCGCCACGACCGACACGAATGTGCAGCTGAGGCTGAGGTTATATTATGACTACTTTGAAACGATAATTATTAATTATGCTTCGTCGCTTTTCGCTTTACCTGTGTCTGTCAGTAGAACACTGTATTTTATAGGCATTTAGTTTACAATTATCAACTTTGTGTGCACTCCATTTCTTACTTATTAAATAGCCGTAGCTACTTTATGGAAATATGTATGGTGTCCGTCGGTCTGTGCACAATGGTGGTCGGAATGGATGGGGTTGGTAGTAATGAGAATGGGTCGACGTAGTAGTTTTTGATGTGAAATACCTTTACCGGTACTTTTTAAAATAATATTGGTTTGAAATATAATTGGTTTCAAAAATTGAGTTTAGATTTTTTAATTTGGCGGTCGCTACTTCATTATATGCGTTATAAGGGTTTATTCTTTTCTTTGTATCCAGCATTTACTACGTCGACTTTACATATTGAATGCAGGCTACGCAAATTGTTGTACATACCCATTTATGTTTCTAAAATGTGCGAGTCATTTAAAATGGATATGTCTATAATTTGTGTTTGCTTGCTACCCATTTCACTTGCAGTACGTATACGCTGACAGTGACAAGACTGATGATGGGGTCTCTGTAGTATTACATACATGATAAATTGGCTTATACAAGCCGAACAAGCATGGGATAATAATACAGATATAAATATACCTAGGTATATATTATGTGCAAGATCTGTTGCTGTGTGATGTGACAAACGTAGACGGGACACTACTGGCGCAAGGTGCAAATGATTTGAATGAATGAAATACGAATTCCAGTCTTATGCTGATTGATTGTGTCTTGGCATAAACTACACAACTCGTAGTGCAAATTGCGAGATGTCCATTTAAGGTCCACTCAGTGTCAGTTGTGTAAACATGCATACAGATCAACGGCACAAGTACAATATGGGAATTACCGAAGAATTATGTTAAATGAGACTTTGAGACTGCTGATATCCAATTCGTGTTGTATGTAAATGCAAATTGCTTTCATGTTTCATGGTAGACCTCTGCTTTTCATAAATCAACATTTGAATTCTGACAATTCTTCTTTAAGTTTTTACTGGAACATTGACTATTGCCGCATTTTTATATTATTAATATTTCTATTAGGTATATTATTTTGTTTCACTACTGAATTTTTAAAAATCATAAAAATGTCAGCACGAAATGATAACTGACTAGTAAAAAGTGGTACTTCTTAAAGATGTAAAGTTTCTACAATACGTTTGTTTGTGTTTTTCTACAGGAATAACCGAGTGGGGGAAGAGGTGAACAAACACAAAAGCAACATGAACGTCGCTCCAAATCTGAGGTCACACCTCTCATGTAAGTTTTTTTTGAAGCATATTAAATTTATATTTCTTAAGTCTGAAATATTATATTGCATATGTGGTTTGCTTGCGAGACATGGAGTGTATAACACCAACACTGCACTGTGGCAGAGTCCACACTACTATCCTAGTTTTATCCAAGGAATTTTAACTCCGTTGTTCCTATAAGAGCCCAATTTGTTTCACCAAACAAGTGCGCCAATAATATTTCCTGTCAATAAACATTTCAATCATTTCCTTTTATGCATTTACTTTTTGAGTAGTGTTGCTTAGAGTTTACATGTAACATGTTACTTTCCGAATGGGTGCACTCGTTCGTGATACAATCTTCTCTGCCCCGCCTTCATTTAATTTTTGAAAAAATCACCGTTCTTTTTGGGCATCATTGACTTTGCTTGTGCATTACTTGCATGTACAGATAGTAGAAGAGTTTTTACAGGTATAAGTAGGTATACAATTAATAGAGCTAGTAACATCAACATATTCTAAGTTCACTGGTTTTATTACTCCTACGACTCTCCCACTAGCAAACATCACAATTTTATTGCACGCGTACATTTAGACATTAATTGTAAGTATGAAGAGTAGGGATCAATGATTTTACTGTATAATGTTCATATGAGAATGTATCTACTATCTATACTATATTGTCTATGGTCAAATCAAACACCGAATATTCGACACCTAATATTTCTACACAATTACATCTCACAAAAACTGAATCAGCGAAAAGATTAAACTGTACAATAAAACATTCATTCAAGTGACAGCTTAAGAAATTAATAACAGAATTAAGCAAATTATTAGTGACAGAATTCAAACATTTGGAATGAGTTAGAGATCCTAGCAGTTGTAATTTGGATTATGATTGAAAAATATTGCGAATGCCCTTTTGTTTTTGGTTTGAATCATTTAATGGGGTTAATAAGAAGATTGAATTGCTTGAAGTTAAATATACGTCAATTGTAATGCCTAGGCAAATGTTATTTCCTTTGAGGAATATTGTGGATTTCGGCAAAAGGTAGTAATGTAAGTAAAGTATGTGAGATTTGAAGCCAAGTTCGGCAATTTGCATTGTGTGTTTACACGATGTTGGTGTTCTTCTGTTGAGATTGAGTTGGCTTGCTACGCAAGAAACTGGGCCATGCGAATCATACGAGTGGAACCTTTTTGGCCCACTTTCCTTATTTTAGTCAGCTTTAAATGTTAAACTCTGCAGCTCTCTTCAGTCTTATTGTCTTGTCTACACGTCTTGTCCGACAGACTTTTCTAGAGTACAGCAATAGTAGCAGCTTTAATACCAGTGCAGTAGACATGCACCTACCAACTATCCAACCACCTCACTATCCTAATTATAGTATCCTCATATACTTGGGCCCTTTAACAATACTCACTTATACTCTTCGTCTTATACACAGATACATTCTGCTTCATATTTATACACTTATATAGATACGCGTAAATAAAATATTGTGCACTTATAATTTTTGTTGCAGAGGCAGTGTGCATACAATGTTATTGGGGGAGGCAGTAACTGAACATAGCATGGCGCACTTGCCTTCAATTTATATTTCTGTTCCACAACAATCTACTTCTAGTAGTCGAAATGCGCAACACGATGTAGATATCACAGTCTGACCACCATGTTACAGTTGGAAGGCAAAGGAGGAGTAATTACTCAACTCATATAGGCAGTGTATACTTTCAAAGTGTTATTGGTCGTAGAAATCTCATCTCATTCATTTTACACGACAAAGATCGAGTTGAGAATTCAGATGGAGAAGGTAAGGCAAAGCAGGCACAGATCTGAGTTACATACAACAGGCAGGAGAGGCAAGGAAATATCTAACACAGATTACAGGCAAAATGAGAGTTATATACAGAAATTATAGTGCAACATATAACAGTTGTTGTATGTGGCAAATTTAATGTAGCTTTTAGCTTATAGCTTTATAGCAAATCTGAATCCATTTCAATGCACCATACCTGAAGGGAAAAGGCAAAGTCATAATATGAAGGCTTCAGGTGTGCGTATGGCATATTGCTCTCGCATATCACACGGCACCTTCTATGACACTACATGCGTTCTTATAGATCAATTCTTGATATTCAAGTCATAGAGCAGTAAAACACCTCAGGTATGTCGTAGCCTTTTTTCTCCCTCAATGCCAATGCTATCAATTTTTAGGCGTCGTATAGTACTGAATATGTGCATATCAATCACATATCAGTTACACATTTAACACAGTTGATGGATGAAATGCTCCTGTAAAAAAATTCAATGTTTGTCAAAAAAACTCATTCAACTCCATTCCTCATTAAAAAACGGAAGATTTAGTTTTCGTTTCATTATTTTGTTGATGTACTTTTTTACGACAAAGTTGAGCTCTTCGAAAAAGCATTATTGGTTTTCGAACTGAAATTACTACGACCTACGACAGTCGAAGTGTTTCGAATCTCTAGGATGTAGGAGAAAATATGTAGCTTGAATAGACATAAGAATGACTTTAATGACGGAAAACGTTTTGTGCTTTTTGGGCTACTTATGTACCCAAAACAAAGGTGTGCTTTCTTTGATGTGAGTAATGCTTATTAATGTATTGTAATAATAATGCAATAATATTATAACTGACAATGAGTATGAGTAAACTGCTGCAAACAGAATTCGACTATTTTATTTTTCTACGCAATCAACATAGAATTAGTTTGTCTAGTTTTCTTAACTGTGCCAGTTATTCAACAAGCACTACATTTGTAATTTGTAGAGGATTTGTAGAGGTGTCTATGCTTATTCATGGGAACTCTGAATTCATATTGATGTGAGACTTTTTTTCTATCCGTGTCACAAACTAACAAGCTCACTTACATTTTTTAAATAGATTGAAGATGTGACATGCTAATTTATTTTGAGTGAATAAGCGTTAACTTGCTCCGACCCATAGTAATTTGACAAGGTGTCTGAAATATGATTTTAATTGTGTTGTTTATTTGACTTGTGATTTTTCAGAGAGCAACTACTTTCACTACCACCAATTACCACAACAAATTACGAAGAATAAAGACTGATTGAGAATTGAAGAGGAAAAGTTAAAAATGCCGTCAATGAGACTAGAAACGTCAGACCCTGAGTACAGCGATGACGAGACAACGCCGTTGGCTCATCATGACACCTATGCGGGAAGGTAAGCACAGTTTCAGCTTAGCTGTCATCAACATCTTAAAAATAAGAAACAATGAAGCATGAAAATGATTTGGAGATGGCACAATATTTTAAGTCGAAGAGCTGTAAACGAATTGAATGTTAATGATTTTGTTTTGTGCACGGCAGCCATAAAAATGTGGAGACAAAGAATTGGGACGTATTCCGAAATCTTCCTCCTGAGACAGAGAGCGAGTCCATAGACGACCAAGTGTGCTACTTGTTTGTCATCCGGAGTCTTAAGGTGAGCATCAACCACCTGCTGCATTTTCCTAAAACATTTTATTTGCCTGATTGTGAGTGTGTTGAGAATGACTTGAGTGAACACAGTCAGACTTGAGACTAGGCAGGCGTCTTGAGAATGCATCTGAACTTATGTTGTATAGGCACGTGTAGTTTCAAAGTACACATACAGGTGTAAGTTTTAAGTCGGTAATATCAATATCGTTAACAGTTGAGTTGAGACTTGAGCGATGAAGATGAAGCCGCGATATGATGACGCAAAGAGATGAAATGTAGAAGTGTCTATCTGTACAGATTTATGTGAGAGAGAGATTCTGTTGAAAATGAGAGTGAATGACCAGGCTGGCAGAGACTGCGAAAGAAGAGCCATCAAAAGTGAGTTTAGGACAATGGACCTGTTGGGAGGTCTCACCACCCGTCTCAGAATCTTCTGTCACATGAACAGGAACACAACAGTGAATGAATGAGAATGAAAGGAATTAAATTATTACTTTATAGCCAAGTGTTGTGAATGTGGAAGATGCACGAGAGAGAATACCAGCAGTCGCTGTGTTAGGGAATAAAAACTTAACTTGGCTATTGTGATTGTGTTTTATGTTATTGATCATCATCTCTTCGGTGTTTTTTGTCCCTGTGATGTAACAGATTCTGGCGTACATTATCACATTTGCTGCTGTGCTAGGAGGAGCCGTTCTTGCCAAAGGTAGTTTATTGTTGATGACCTCACAGTTGGAGCCGGACCGTCACGTCCCGTTTTGCAATAAAAAATATGGTATGTACATTCCCTTTGTTTAAACTTTATCGGGCAAATGTAATATTTGAGTGTTGTTGTGTATTTAAAAATATTATGTTTCGCGGAAACAATTTTCATGTCGAAATAATTTGAGTCTTTCTGATGGTATCGTTGCAGGTCGTGACAAAAAGTTTGAAGCAACCATATCTGAAGTAGAAAGAATTTCTTGGACATGGGCAATTCTATTTGTATTCCTTGTACCGGAAATTGGGAGTTTTATACGATCACTCCGTATTTGTGTCTTCAAAGCGTGGCGCCGTCCGTCAACAATGGAGTTTGTGATACCTTTGTTCTTTGAGGTACGTCCATATTCATATTTTTAGAATGAGAAAAAACAAATGTTTGCAAAGATTTCTACCTACATATTTTGATTTGATGTGATGACTTGCTTTTAGTGACAGCACTAGACAATCCGAGGCTGACCTCTCCCATTAATTTGTTTTTAATTTTAATTTGTTTTTCTCCAGACTTGTCATGCCATTGGACTGGCTCTTTTTGTTTTCACCGTTTTGCCATCCGTGAGTGTTATCAAAGCTATAATGCTCACAAATTGTGTCTGTCTCATCCCAGCCATTTTCGGTTTGTTAATTTAACTACCTCTTAAACAATGAAATACAATTAGTTGAAACATTTTGTAAACCATGCAAAACAGTTTATAAATTATTTAAAACTACTTCATATTGAATGTTTTATAATTTATTTTTGTGATTTACTTAGGGATGTTATCTCGTTATCCTGAGCGAGACAACAGAGCGAAATGGCTTTTAAAATGCTCAATCGATTTATTAGCCATTCTATTTCAAATCAGTGGACTCGTTTTGTGGCCATTGTTCTCATCAGAGAAGACAACGAAACCTTGGTTGCTTCCGATCTCAGCTATTTTAATATCCTGTGGTTGGTGGGAAAATTACGTCGACAGCTCATCTCCCTTTGGTAAGAACAAAGCAACCACTTTCTATTCGTATCATCAGCCAACGGCCTCTTACAATCGTAATGACGGCAGCATCATATTTCGATTACAACCGTCCTTTAACACCTTTCAACAATGTCTATTCATTCATACTGTATTTTCATTTTCAAGTTTATGTGCGTTGATAGTTTGTAGAGGCTATTATAATATTTGTTTACATTATGACAGTTAATATTTTCTTCCATCCACGTGAATAAAATGATTCCCCTCATATTAAGTGTTAACACACATTGTAATAATTCTGATTACATTTTCAGGGCCTATAAGAGCTTTGGGCAGAATGAGAAAGAACTTGGTGACGACGAGATATTTCAGTTACATTTTCATATCCATATGGAAAATGTTAATGTTTTTTTCTGCGATGGTTTTCTCCGTTTGGATCGCCGGCGGAAATGTATCCAACTTGTTCAGTAAATTCTCTGAATCGTATAATGTCCACAGAATAAATGTCACCGAGGTAGGAATCGAATATATGCCCTGCAAATATTTTACCATATTTTTGATATCGCTTTTATAAAAAACATTCATTTATACTATACTTTAGATACGTCCACCTGAGCTTGGTATTACACCAGATATTCCTGGCTCTAATCTCTTGCAAGATATCATTCCGGAAACATCTAACGCATCAACTGTTCAACATTTAATATTGATCCAGATATTCGCCTCATACATCACATACATTTTTGGTAAGTACACTTGGTCTATAGTTTAACAAAGACGAACTTACTTAGAACATTGTCCTTTGTAATAAATATGCACACCACGATGATGTAACCAAGGTCGTTTACGTAGGTGCAAAGTTTGTAGTGGCTCACAGCAGCCATTATCAAACTTTTCGAGTTGGACAATGTCAAAAATCCGTCCGAAATGCAAAAATTAATTTAATAATGTACAGAAATCAAATCGGAATAACGTTTTCACACGTTACTACTCAGACAGATATGCATTGTTAGCGCTAGCATCGTTTAATAAAATAATAACAACTCCAGATGATCCCCATTCGGAAGTTGGAGACTCCTCCATTTGAAAATCTATATGATATGTCTGGTCCGATTTTCATGAGACATTTTTCCAACATTCTATTTCCAAATATCTGGCAGTATTTCTTAATGGAATTGTGCATTTCGGATGGATTTTGTGGTCCACTTCGATAATTCATCTGATGTGATGACATCGTCTTAATTTATGCAAAATGTATTTATATATATATTTATTAATTGTCTCAAAATTTGAGATTGCCATTACAGACACAATAATAAACAACAAAAGTTAACAGATTTAAATGGATAACGAATAATGATATAGTTTAAAATATCTTAATTATTAATATTGGAGTTATAAAGATGGTTCTGAAGTATGCTGCATGATCCTTTAACCGCAGCTAGAGAGATATCATGATAAATACTTTCAGGAATATTTAGTTTTTTGAATATTGAGGATACAAAGTTAGTGATAGTCCCTCTTACTCTTAAATACATTTTGCCTTTAAGTGCTTCAAGGGTACGCGAAGGGACGAGTGATGAAATGTGTTTCTTAAATATTCTACAGGTAAATTTGCCTGCAAGATTTGCATCCAAGGATTCAGTTTCGCCTTTCCAGTCAGTTTAACTGTCCCTGTTACTCTTTCTATTCTCATTGCTCTCTGTGGTCTTCGGTCGGAAAATGCCTGTTTCTGGGAGACAGTGTTGCCGCAATATCTTTACTTTAGATGCCCGAAGGGAGATTTCTTCAGTGAATTCATAGCTAAAGAGGTAACAGTCCATTGAATATGCGGAATAGTTTGGGATTTTGTTCAGTATTACCTATATATTATATCGTTTGGTAATAGCATGGTTGGGCCTGGCTTCTATGGATTTTGTCTCAAACCTGGGTCGCCCTTCACATATGGACGCCCAAATGTGAACGTTTGGCGAGTACAGAGCGTCTTTTTGTGACTCCGATGTATAATTCAATCTTGATTGACCAATCGATGGCCTTAAATCGTAAGCGGGACGATGACAATGACATCAGAACAGAAGAAGTGGAGCAAGATCCGTCGGAAACAGATTATGAAGAAATACGATCCATTGATTCTTCCCACAAGGAAAAAGACAACAAGTTTAAAACAGATACAATTCCCAGGATTTTCGCTTGCGCTACAATGTGGCACGAAACTAAAGTAAATCACAGTCAAACAGTTTTTTTCCCCCTTGTAAGAGATTTATAACCATCAAATATTTGTTACAGGAAGAGATGATGGAGATGTTGAAAAGCATTTTTCGGATGGACGAAGATCAATGTGCTCGTCGTGTTGCCTTAAAGTACTTCGAAGTGGTTGATCCTGGATATTATGAATTTGAAAGTAAGCCAAGTGACCTTTAAGTGATTTACAAGAACATTTCATTATTTATTTAGGATAATACAAGTTAATGATATTTATAATAAATAATTGAATGGAACAAGGCAATGCAATTTGTTAATAATTTTGGATGTCTATTTTTTAGCTCACATATTTTTCGATGATGCTTTTGAACTGAGAGATGAAGGAAGTATAAACGCTCCGATGATTGTCAATCCCTTCGTGAAGTTAATGGTAAATACAATGGAGGAAGCAGCTTGTCATGTTCACGAAACGCAAGTACGAATTAGACCACCAAAGAAGATCCCGACTCCTTACGGAGGACGACTGGAATGGATTTTGCCCGGAAAGACAAAGATGATTGCTCACTTAAAGGACAAAGGGAAAATTCGTCATCGTAAGCGGTGGAGTCAAGTAATGTACATGTACTACCTGCTCGGTCATAAATTGATGGAGTTGAGTATTCCCGTGGCCCGAAAAGAAATTATCGCTGAAAACACTTACTTGCTCACACTGGACGGAGATATTGATTTTCACCCTAACGCTGTGGAACTTCTGGTGGATTTGATGAAGAAGAATAAGAATCTGGGTGCGGCTTGTGGTCGAATTCATCCAATTGGCACAGGTCCCATGGTCTGGTACCAAATGTTCGAATACGCAATTGGGCATTGGCTGCAAAAGGCTACGGAACATATGATTGGCTGTGTCCTTTGTTCTCCCGGATGTTTTTCCCTCTTCAGAGGTAAAGCTCTCATGGACGACAATGTAATGGCCAAGTACACCATCAAATCTGACGAACCAAGACATTACGTGCAGTACGATCAGGGAGAGGATCGTTGGTTGTGTACTCTTTTGCTTCAGAGAGGCTACCGTGTCGAATATTCTGCTGCTAGTGACGCTTGGACGCATTGCCCCGAAGGATTTAGCGAGTTTTACAATCAACGTCGTCGCTGGGTGCCCTCCACTATGGCTAACATCATGGACTTGCTCATGGACTACAAACGGACAATCAAAGTCAATCCGGATATTTCTATGCCTTACATCATTTACCAATTCATGTTGATGGGCGGAACCATTCTTGGACCTGGAACTATTTTCCTTATGTTGGTGGGAGCTTTCGTCGCTGCTTTTCGAATTGACAATTGGACAAGTTTTTACTGGAATATTATCCCAATCATTCTGTACATGGTTTGCTGCTTTACCCTCAAATCCAGTTTTCAGGTAAATCAAATTCAATGTACTCAAGATAACAGAATGGCAGTCAGTCTCAAGTTATTTGACTTTTGAATTTGAATTTTTTGTTTTTAGATTGTAATCGCTCAGATACTGTCAACGTTGTACGCACTTGTGATGATGGCTGTGATAGTGGGTACGGCTCTGCAGTTGGGTGAGGACGGTGTGGGATCCCCTTCGGCCATTTTCTTGATATCTTTAACGGGCTCGTTTCTAATAGCAGCATGCCTTCATCCGCAAGAGTTTTGGTGCATTGTCCCTGGTCTTTTATATTTGTTGTCCATTCCTTCTATGTACCTGTTGTTAATCATTTACTCTTTGATCAACTTAAACGTTGTATCTTGGGGTACGAGAGAAGTCGCTACGAAAAAGTCAAAGGCAGAATTAGAAGCGGAGAAAAAGGAGCAAGAAGAAGCTAAAAAGCGGGCGAAAAAGTCAGGATTCCTTGGGTTCATTCCTGGAAGAGACGCTGATGACACAGAAGGATCTTTAGAACTTTCTTTTGCTGGATTGTTCAAACTGATGTGTTGCACTCACCCTAAACCCATCGATGAGCGACAGCAACTACTCAGAATTGCCGACTCTTTGGAAAAAGTTACCAAACGCTTGGATTCGATTGAAAGAGCTGTAGATTTAACTCCAGGTGGAACAGGTAGAAGAATTTCCACCGCTGGTGGTTCGGCTGTCAGTCCACGCAACAGGGAAAATATGAATACCTTGGAGGAAAAGAATAATGAAAGCAGAGACGAAAGTAAAGATGACGATGACGACGAAACTTCTTCCTCCGGTAAAAATGGGATTCCACATGGGAAAATATAAAAGCTCAAAAGTGTATCAAAATTTATAATTTTTTTTTTAATTTGTGTCCTCAGGAACTCGAGAGAAGCGAGATGACCTTATGAACCCATACTGGATTGAGGATCGAGATTTGAAACGAGGTGAAGTCGACTTTTTGTCTGGACTTGAGCTTGCCTTCTGGAGAGATCTTATCGACAAGTATCTTTTGCCCATTGATGCCGACAAAAAGAAAGAGGTGCGATTAAGCTTCGATTTACAATTTATTTTTTCGTGATGTTGTTCAACATTTTCGAAAAATAAAATGAACATGCAATTTTATAACATTTTGAATGATTGCAGGCTGCTATTGCCCAACAATTGGCTGAGTTGCGGGATCGCTCTGTGTTTTACTTCTTCATGATAAATGCCATTTTCGTTTTAATTGTGTTCCTTATGCAACTGAATAAGGATCAATTGCATCTCAAGTGGCCGTTTGGTATAAAAACAAATATCACGTACATCGAATCCAGTGGCGAAGTAAGAACACTCATTTTGATTTTCAATTGTCAATAATCATCTGTAATATTAATTCTTTAAATAATCATCTTGTTTGAGTGTGTAACATATTATTAACCCCATCCTTTTTTCTGTTTCTTTAGTTGCTTGTGCATAAAGAATACCTTCAACTCGAGCCCATTGGTTTGGTTTTTGTGGGATTTTTCGCTTTGATTCTAATCATTCAGTTCATGGCTATGTTGTTCCATCGTTTTGGAACATTGTCACATATTTTGGCGGCTACAGAAATAACCTGTGCAAAGGAGGTGGACACAATCAATAAAGAATCTGCTGTGCAGAAGGAAGGGGTGCGGCTGATAAGAAAATTCCAGAAACTTAAGAATTTCGATGGTGAGATGTCCTTCTACTGTTCATAACTTAAAAAATCATACAAGTCTTGTATTGTTTCCACTGCCCCTAATTGGACTATTAATTAGTAATATACATGTTAATTATTTTAGGTGATAGTGACAGTGGTCGCAATTTCGGTCCTGGAGATGTCGGAAAACGTAAAACAATTCAAATTTTGGAAAAACAGAAAAATTCTCGCCGTCAAGTAGGAACGTTAGATGTGGCTTTTGAAAAGAAATTTAAAGAAATTCTCAACTGTAAGTTATGCAAATATTCATAAAATTTACAACTAAATAGATTTATGTATTGAGAGGACTTTGACGATAACGTTGTTCTTTAAATTCGTTTAGCTCCTGATAAACAAGCCAAAATGTTTGGCGGAGATAATTTCCAAGTAACGTTCCAAGCTTTGAAAGAAAGAAGAAGCAACGTTTTAGAAAGACGAACTTCGGTAGTGGAACGTCGAAAATCTCAAATGGAAACGTTAAAAGGACCAATAATGTCTCCAAATGGGAATGGAACTCTTGTTCCATCCACAGCAGCTTCTCGTACGCGTGGAAAAACTCCTAAACCTAAAGTGACGAATATTGATTTCACAAATGGGCAACATAACGGGGCGTCCTCAGCTATGATGAATCAGGTACATTTGCTAATTCCCCCAAAAATATTCATTTCTTCATTAATTTAATTTGCACAAATGTTGATGATTTGTTTTATAAATGCAGGGTTTCATGACGGATGATGAAATTCAATTGTACAATGTCCAACAAAACCGACGAAATTCTTTGGGCTGGAGAGATCCAGAATTAGGAGAACCGTTGCCGCGTGGTCGTGGTGGTGATGGTGGTGGTGGGCTTTACGAGTCTCGTAGAAATAACAGTCAAATGTAGTCGTTCAACTTTCTCCATTGTTGTTAAATGAAATACCACACAATATTTTAAAAACATAGAATATAGAATCTTCAGTCCTATCCAGAAACTCATTCTCTTCTCTTACTGTGGAGAGGCTGAAAACTTATCGAAGATAAGGCTAAACAATTATTAAATTCTCGTGGCAGCGGAAACATAACCGGGCAAAAGGGCGAGAAAGATATCACTTGATTCAGTTGGTTATTCTGCCATGCAGGTCGCAGCCCAACTAATGTAAAAGGCTACGTGAAATTATTACTGTCATTTCTCACCATTGTCAGAAAAATAGATTTTGACTTGTACATAACATTAGCTATTTATTACTATTTTTGTCTTAACTACATGACTATGAATGAAGCTGACATGTTCATTTTAATTATTTTACTATTGTACTACAGCTATAGCAGTTATGCTCAAATTGACATTGTAGTCAATTTTTCATACAATTGCAACTTTTACACTGTATGGTTAAAATAGGCTAGTAGTGTATTTTATTCTTGATACCAGGTTAGGAACATAAATCGACATTTTGTTATTATGTACTCTCTTAATTACTGTCGATAAATTTAAATACAAGCTTTTTAATGCGATCCTTGCCGTAATTTTAATCTGCCTTCAGTAGAATGTCCTTCCCACATAAATAGTCGTAATTTTTGTTGACTTAATTGTTCGTGTCTCTATATGTATTGCATAATATCATCCTATACATTACAGTACAGACACACAACATCAGACACATTTTAAGAAATGCTGAAAACTTGTAGATCTGTATGAACAAGGACTCAATTTAGTTTTTGGTTGAATGACAAAAATTATTACTCTTCTCCGAGTACATTTGAAAAGTTACTCTGTTTATTATTAGTATTAGCAATAATCACGAAATGAATGATTTCTTATGCGAAATCTCAACCTAATGATAAGTAATAAATAATGTGTTTTGTTTGTCCATGTTTGCTGCTTACAATACTTAATGTAATTGTAACTACATTGGTAAAAATACTCGTTCGTGATTTATATTCTCTTATTACCTTGTACTATTTTACGTATAAATAACATTACAAAAAATGAAAACAACGATGATACGAAATAATGATATTTTTGAAATAATGATATTGAATAAAAATGAATAAACAGTACCTAATAAATAAACTCTAGTAAACCTGCGTTTTCATTTATCACTCCTGCACAAACTAAGGGCTATAGACACTGGACGACATCAAAATGAGCTGAGGATGCCTGCATGGAGGAACCACAATAATCTGGAACGCAACTAACAATATCTCATTAATTATATCCTCATGCACATGACACAAACAGCAACCCTCACGGACACTCAAACTAAAACTCTCATAATAAACTGCTACTTTCCTATACGAGCCATTTCAAAGATGATTAACTTGAACTATTGGGAAAAGTCAATCAATCATATGTGACTCTTTTGAAAATTACTGTACTCTATTATTTTGGCAGGAGACCCCAAATGACTAACCAACTATACCAAATCTGTAACGAACACGACCTATACAGTAGTGACAAAAATGTACTGCCACTTACTTAAAGACTAAAGACAATCATCTCAGCATCACTTCAACATCCGGTATAGATCATGTCTTATAAATCTTGAAGCTTGCAGTAATCTAAGCTCATTAAATTGGGTATTACTAAAATTACTGTTTAATAGACAAGGCAACTAACCATGTTGACATAACAAATAACAGGTAAGAGGTAGCGGGGTACTTGTAAATATTGTGGCACTAGAATTCACAAAGGTGGACATACGGTCACGCTACGCTGGGTCTAGTCCACTTGGTTCGATTTGCCCCATATTCCAGAGTAAACCAATAAGCCAATAACATTATAAAAGTGTGAGTACCAAAACACGTTCCTTTGGAGTGTAGCTGCGGTTCGGGCACCTTTGGTTCGATTAATCCGAAACTATTCAGGACAATAGAAATCGTCACGTAAATCAAGGACTGGGGTATTGTTGTATATCGAACCAAAAGCACTCCTGGACTGCAAGTATACTTCAGTGACCTCCAGAGATCAAAAGGTCCGCTAACATTTTTTGATGCCCTACTGAAACATGATCTAGGTACGAAGGCACATATACATACTGCCAGAGCACTAAACCCAGCTTGAGCATGTGTCCACCTTTTTAATTTCATTTGATGGAATTCCAATTGGTAATACCATGAACTTTAAGCAATGTTCCTGCGATTTGGTCCATGTCATAGTCATAAGTAATGACGTGGACTAAGTTCATGGTATTATTATTTAGCAGTAGAAAGTTTGTGAGAGGGACGTAATAGAAGGTGGCTATTAATAGGAATGATGTCATAGAAGAACGGAAGATCAGAAGAATCGGAATTGTTCAGTTCTAAGGACTAAGGACAGGATGTAAATAGAAATACGCAACTACCTACACACATCACATAACCAACTTACCTTTCTCCTTGCCCACGTAAAAACACTTTCTGCTTACACCGCACTCCCTCCCTTCTTCCTCGCTCCTTCATCTGCCGTATTAGTCTTATCTCTCTCACACACACACTATTTATTTGTCCATGCGGCAACACTAAAATGTCTCAAGCAACCAGGCGAGGCAAATCAAAGTTGATGTGCATAACATCACTATACATACTAGTCATTGTAGTCATACTGCATGTGTACTTGTGTACCTACTACATCACTACACGGCTTTTTCACATGAAACTAACGTTCTTTAGCATTCTTCTCATTGTCATGTACCTTTTACCCCACGCTTGTTTACTTCAACCAATATAATAATGTTTCTACTAAAGATATTAATACTTGGAAGTTAACAAGAGAGGAAATGATCAATTTCTGATTGGAAATGCGGATGCAGTGGATTTATTGCTTCATTGTTCACGTGCTTGGGATTTTCGTTTAAAATAGCGCTGTGGTGCAAACAGGTACCTAACCTATGCGGAAACGAATCAAACATTGTCAAATTGTACAATTGATCCGATCCAGTATTCTGAGATGTCGAATACTTATTAGTAAAGCTTTTGCTCATTTCCCCATTACACAAAACACGTGCCTGAAATACCTATAATTAGAGAAAAACTCTTCAATCAAAATCAAGTCAAGAAGTTATCAATATCAATTAGTTTCGGGTTTTATTTCTTTCATCGACACTCGGTGTGTGTATGTAATAAAAAATGCGTATAAAATTTAGCTTTCATCTCAGATATAAGAGAAATCTTGCTTTTTATATTAATGATTATGTGTATTAATAATGTTTCACAAGATTCACAGGATGCTACGCGGAGGAACTCTAACAATATCATGTAAAAGGCTGAGGATGAAGAGACGCTTTTGATATGGAATTATGGACGGAGAAGTGTATCGTCATTAAGAAGCCGTGCTTCGTGGTTTGTGCATGCTTAAGGAAACATACGTAAGTAGTCTAAGTATACATCATGAATGAATTGGCGTATGGATTGTGAGACATAAATCAAATCACGTCACTGTCAACCGTTTCAACCTTCGTGAATGAAAGACATGGAGGAATTCAAGGAAGCAGGGAAATGTCTGTGCACACGGAACGAGAGAAGTGTGAAAATGAGTTGCTAAGCAGAAGGGAAGTGAAGAGGACGAAAATGAGCGGAGGAGAGAGAGAAAGAGCAGGTAAGATCGGGATGGAAAGAAGGACGGTTGAGTGTTTGAAGAATATTGTGCTGGATGAAATGAAGTGTTGGTACAGAGCGTTGGTTTACAGAGGAGAGTGGTGTGGTGGCTGTAGAGAGAGAGAGAGAGCTGAATGAACAGGTAAAAGGGAAGTGACTCCCACTTGGTATTATTGTGAAGTTGGAGTGTTGTGTGACAGAGTAAGTAGCAGAGAAAGGCAGCGAAGAAGGAGAGAAAGTCGCTGGAATTGGAAGTCGTCATGAAAGTTATGATGTAACGGATGTAGTGATGTCACAACGTTGACGTCATGTTAGGCTGGGGCAGGAGAAAATCTGGGCTCCTCTTCCAGCGAAGAACACACCGAACAAGGCAAGGACAAACGGACAAAGCTCAGCTACAGCCTTCCTGCCGCCGGTCCCCAGAAAACTCAATTCCAGCAGCAATGTTCCCACTTTAGACTTCACAAGTCTCCCTTCTCAGGCCATTCATTACAAACGCCTTTTCCCATCCTTTATTCATTCCCTAATGCTTTTTTAATCAGCTCTTCTCCCTTCACAGCCATTCTATACAGACAAAACCTCTTCTTAGTCAATCCACATCAAATTACACTTCAACTGCTCGCAATTAATACAGGTGAATCCTCAGAAGTAGATAATGTGTACAAGAGGAGTCTGGTTGGATCGTTTTATGAAATATTCTTAAATTATTGTCAACTTAATAGAAGCATTGAAGTAATGTAGGAATGTTGAAAAAGAGTTTGAATATAAGTTTGTTGCATTGGAATGGAAATGAATGCGAGAAATATGAGCTGGAGAATGTATTTCCTTTTTAAAACTGAATTTGCGAGTGAAAATGCAATAAAGGTACGAAAACACCTTTGGGGGCGTGAACACGGCTGTAAAACTCTATATACAGCTGTATAATGTAATAAAATTGTGTTTGATAAGCAAAGCATCCCATGGAAGTATTCGGAGTGTATAAGGTGAAAAAGAATGCGTCTGTATCTGTACATCTACTAGAGTAATGTTGGGGAAGTGAATTGGAGGACGAGGTCGCAACAAAATGGATTTGTCGATAAAATTCCATTTGGCCGTGCTATTCCATTCTCGCTTTCTCTCTCCTCTCCTAGACTTAAAACATTACGATTCTTTCCTTTTCCTCGTTGCACCATTTCTGCCTTGGATCCCCAACCACAGGCATATACATCCATTCCCACTACATACATATCTCTCCACAATATAACACATGCCCTGTACATTGTGTACATATACTAGCAATATAATATGTATGAGGTAATACGTATAAGCGGGTGAAATGGTAGTAGGAGCTTGGAAGCGATGTGGAGCATAGTTAAGAAATGTAAAGTGAGTTGAAGGAAGGATAGTGGTATAGACGGGTTAGCCATGTGAAATAAACCTCTCGGGAGAAACTTGCAAAGAGAAATGTATGAATGACGCAAATGATGGCGTCATTCCTTTAAAGACGTCATGAGAAGGAGGAAGCTTTCCGGGACGGGAGCTCCTTTCCTGGGGATCTCCTTATATACCTTACAAACTCTGATTCTCATCTTCAAAACTTTACACGTGTTCGTACGAGACAGACTTGGTCCATTCCACACGGCACAAAGATCTGTCAAGTTCAAGTGTCCATAATATTACAATACAATTATTGCAAATCCGTGTTGCACACAATCGTCTTGCAAATACTGTCTCAGTGTTTATGTTCTCGTGAGGACTTTAAGCCAAACTTTGCAAGTTCATCAACAGGGTAGAAAGCCCAAAGAAAAAAAATCACCTTTACCTGCAACTCTGTAATAGATTCTTCATAAGCATCTCAAGTTCACTGGACTCTTTGTTTATTCCTTTGTGCATTGTCGCAATTTCCTTTATTGCACATCTCAACTTGCCTCCTAAAGATAATTGCGAGTGTCAAAGCCAAACTGTTTTAATTAGTGGAATTCGTGTACCTGAGTGAACTGTGAACTGAAGAAGTGACTTATTTTGTTCTACTGCTAGCAATACTGTTGCAGCATAGTTTCAATTCATTGTTAAGTGACAACAAGTGATATAACGAATGCAACTTGTAATATTCTCAATAACACGTCGTACCTTTCATCTATTTCTCAATATATACAACAAAGTGAATAACTGAAGGAATATCAACGAATTATTCTCACTTTCTCCGATCGGAAGAATCTTTAGCCGGGTTAAAATTTGAATGTGTCAATCGTTTCATCTTGTACCGAGGCAACCTGCCGGGTAAGCCTTTATTACTACTATTTATTGTCCCTTGTGTTAATTTGTTGTCTATATATGCTTACTACCTGGACGTGATTCTTTCTTTTGGGTTTTACAAAAAAAGTCAGGTAAGTAAGTGAAAGCTCTACTAGATAAAGAAGAATGTGACACAGATTGTTAGAGTAGGAATGCAATGGAAGTGAAGTGACAATACCTGAGGCATTAGAAGTGCAGCAGGAAGAGTGAGGAAAGAAATATTTGGAATCACATGACGAGGTCTCATCTCACACCAAATCACATGCAACATGTACATGAGTCAAAGATGCAAACATTTGACGTGTGTTGACTTGACAGTTAACGCATGACTTGAGATCATATGACATTGCAGCCAAGAAAAAATGAAGAAAAATGTTGGCTGAGTGCGAGGTTTACATTACTGGGATTATTATTACTACCATTACCTACACAATCATAGGAAGAGAAGAAGACGGGAGAGATAGGAAAAAGAGACATGAGACTGCTGACTCCGGAGAGAGTCAACTCGCCGTGTGTGTTAAGTTTATTATTAAGGAGGGAGAAATGCTGTAGAAAGAACGGTGGTGGTGTTGAGATATATACAGAAGAAGCTAGTTCGTGGAAATACATAGAGAGAGAAGCCAAGAATTGTGTTTGGCACAGATTCGGATAGTAGCACGTGGAAGAAGGCCGGGACTTGACTGGTACGAGCGTCTACATGACGTCAATCCGTCTTCTGCACCGAAAACTAACGTCATTGTGTATGACGCCAAAGAAAGCCGATTCCCTCCCTTCAGTGCTACTTTAGCAAGTCATAAAACATTCTCTCTCCGTTCCAAACTCTCTCCCGCTATTTACTCATAACGCCAAAACTCCAAATCCCCGTTTCCAAATTTTCTTTTCTCCCGAGACGAAAAAACATCAAAATTTTAGTGTGAAAAATTATTTGGGATTTTCTGGAGACAAAAGCTGGATTTTCAGCACACCGAGATTTATTTTTGTGAGCGGGTTAAATTGGGGGAGGATGAAAGGGAGGACGAGCGGTGTCTGTGATGTAATGACTCGCCAGAGTTTTGCTTACGATATGGATAATAGTTATAACGCCATAACTCTAAGAGCTTATAGCACAGCTCTTGTAACTCTTTTGACGATACTCGCTACATGCACACTGCAGTACATACTATAGTCGTATATTAACTACATAATACATACATAGGCTAGAATAAATATGCGGGAGTGCCCGCTTGGAAGGCTATTTCTATTCTCATTTCCCCGAGTTTTCTTTTCTCATAGCTTGTTGTCCTGTTCCGTCGTCGTTGTATAATACCCGCTAATATAATGCGATGACGTCCGTTCGCCTCTCTTTGCCTTGACTGGAAACTTGACATGATCGCAAGGCTTTCACTATATACAGCCCCACAATATAATATGTCTGTCAAGTACTACAACCAGAACACATCCATTTCCTACATGTTTAGATCACACAACATCAATTGGTAGCAACACACCGATACTTGCCCTACACTACCACTCACTCCGTCTAACAGCGGCTCCATATCAAATTCAATGGCAATGGCACTAGTCCTGTAATAAACAGCCGTAGCAGCCCTGTCCTTCTACAACCACATAGGCAGTCTGAAGACAGTCGTCGTATAGTCCTTTTCTGCATTGCTCTGTGCTTGTCTATACTGCCACTTCTACATCATCATCTCCTCCAGGCCCTCCATCCCTCCAAACTTCCTCTCCTTTCTTTCTCTGCTAGTCAGATACAATCTCTATAAACATATTTCTGTATTCCAAGAGATATATTTATATCTCCGCCATCATCACAATGCATTACAAGGCTCATATATTTATGGCTTAACTTATGACGGTTATATATAGAACGTATTATTATCTTATAGTCAAACCGACTAGGACGACCACACAATATTGCTACACATACTTTCTGCAGACTCCTCGTGAATCCTTCTCCAAATAGAACTGGCAGTCCACAATTAACTCGCTCCGACTCAGACGGACTCCTCCACACTCCACACCCGCCTTCACCCATTATACATCTATAGATCATTATTATTATAAATAGACCCAACTACACCAGACACCTTCAACACAGCCACATTTTTCTTCTATCACAATCATCACCTCGCAATCTCATCAGGCCAGTCACACCTATCACTTCTATGTCAATAACAACCTCTCTCTCTAAAGACTTGCTTTCCTTTCACAAGAACGGTCTACTTAGGTATTTATACTTAGGTATTCATTGTACTCATAGTACACAAAAATAGACGCCCAGACAGGTAGTCCAGTAAAGTATAATAATTAAATACATGGCAAATAATTATAATCAAACATACACGGTAAACGCTTTGCGTCAATGTGGTTAGTGAATGAAGAAACAAGAACATTATTGTGTCACTGATAGTGTGTTAGGTCACGGTCAACCTTCTTTACAGAATTTATGAATATGATGTAATGTGACTCGAGGAGGAATTCCACTTCAGATATTTTCTTCCGCATTGTAGTGTTGCTATAAATATGCAGCCCAATTTGGATTAATTTGCACATTACTCATTCCAGCCAAGCATAGTTTTAAACTATACTTGTTTATTCAATTGAGCTATTAAATGTATCGACGAACTTATTTGTTCAAGTTTCATTGATGATTCAAACTTCGTTTTTTTTTGCAATGAAGTTGTAGTTTATCATTAATGCTAAGTTAGATTCTAAAATTCCTATAATCATTTCCTACTTCAGTTATTCCAATTATTAGCATTGGTTAACATTTTGTTTTTGACATAACTTTGACAAAAACATCTTTAATTGTAGGTCTTTTGAATTGTGTGTTATGCAATACAGTTTTTACTTATGATGTAGTATTATAATGCAAACTTAATTGTACAATTCACCCCTCATTGACAGTCAAAAGCCATACTAGTATTAAATGTTTAGAAAATAAGCGGAGTAAATCGGATATATAAATCAGGAACATCTTAAAAGGATTGATATGTACAATTCCTTAATATTCGTAGGATTATTTTACTCAAACCCTTGAAAATCTTATATTAAATAATATGCTGTGTATGGAATACTGTGGTGTAAATTGTCCAGTATTGGATTAATTGGATATGAAAGATCGTATAGAGTATAGAGAGACTGTATGTAGTTCGCCCTTACTAGCAGATTCGCAGGAGAGCAAGGCAAGGAAAGGATCCCTCCCAGATGAATGTGATTTAGAAGAATGTATGCTCCTAACTTACACCGGTTCTTTTGTATGGTGTATCAAGCTTGCGACTCTGCTTTGTTATACTGACAATTAGCTTTGTATGGGACGCTGAGCTCAATTTCACTTTATATATTAACTTTCACATTTTTTAAAGGTAGGATCGAATTTCAAACAGTAGGGAACTCAGATGGCCAGATGTGTCATGCTTCATACGTAGTGTTCGTTCAATTCAATTACACTTATTCTTTAGAAGCCTTTAGTACCAGTCGAACTAAACAAAACAAATACGAGGTATACATTCTATGATTTAATATGACACAGGGAAGCACATTCTGTTTATTAAGTGTGTCCTTGATTAGTTAATCTTATAATATTATTCTGCAACCAACAAATGATTATATGATGAAAAATGAAATTACTCTGCCGCATAAAGAGAAGGTGCGACACAGTACGTAGGCTATTCGTATTCTTGTTTACCTAAACTTGTTTCTCTTCGTCAAGAGTGTAGAGGTTTAGCAGTTGACTCTGTTATGGCAGGAACAGAGAGTCTATGCAGTAGCTACATACAAAAGCAATCGGGAACAGTAATAGTCGTTTAATTGTAAGTGGTCTAGCCATCATGAGGGTAATAAGAAGAATAAAAAAGTGTACTAGGACGACGGAGGTTGCTGATTGCATGTACAGAGCATAAAGTAATTCTATAAGCCGTTATAATATTTGGATAAATATGACAGCATGAAGTTAGCTGCTAAGCTAAGAAGACTGGCTGAGTTGGACTGACAGGAGATGAGTTGGAAGTAGGTAGTGTGGGTGGTTGAGCAGGTGAATTAGGTGGACGGAGAAAGACAGAGTGGAACGGGTCTTGGGAGACTTTGATTGCAGGTACGAACGATGTGGGATGGAACGATGAAAGTACATTATGTAAACTTGGTAGGTCGTAAATCATATCGATTGAAAACGAAGAAAAGATTAGGGGAGACAAAGTTGCAAATTTATGAAGCGTCTAGCAAATAAGCAATTCAATCAAACAACAGCCAACAATGGGGGGACTGAGCCGTATCAAGATTTTGGAAATGCCACTAACTCTTGATGAGTCCTCCGAGGATTCCTTCAAAAGGAACGAAATTCTCACGGGAAACTTTTCTAAACATATTAAACAAATGACCCTTGACTTGAATTGTAATCATCTCAGCAGTAGTCACTCAATCCCGTCGCAGTTTTCCAGTTCCGACTCCCGCACTTGCCTTCGAAGCCTACGCTCCCAGTTATTACGGCCTCCTTATTTTATTGCGACGTGGAAAACATATTTAGATATCAACTTTAATCATCATCATCAACTTTCCATGTACTCCGAGTACTCCAAAGCACTCCGACTATGCCTGCACCAACCAATTCATGAATCGACACAAGACGAGGACTGCCATGGCTTGTAGCTCATAGGCATCTGCAGTGTCTACCCATCAATTCTTAAAAGACGGAATGCATTATAATATATGGACACATTGTAAACGAGTTAGTTATTTAGTCATTTCCACAACCAGCAGACTCCAAGGTGCATGGACATGGACACACCACCACCACGGCAATATTTCCTTCCACGTATTCATATTACACTGATTCTTCTAACATCACAACTACACTTCCTTTCCCCATTGTTACAAATTCCTATATAAATTACTCACTTCAGCCGAATCCTCATCATTTCTCAGTCAGCGTCTTCCGTCACTACATCTCAAAATTGTCACTAAATATCTCAACATACTCATAAATTGTGGCCCTTCATTTGCATAGCTGCTACGCAAGTGTGGACTTAAAAGAGTAATAATGTCGTCAGCATACCACTTATGTGAGCGCCTGTGCTAATTAAATTTACCATGAAATTGCAAACAAGTTTTAAAAATAGAGAATTTAGCAATAGGAAACTAAGTGGGTGGTCTAGGCAGTTAGTTTTGTGGTTAGTTTTACATTAGGTAGACTTAGCAGATCATGAAAAGACAAAAAGTAATGACAATGTTTATTTTTTGTAAATTTTCAGTGAGACGCCGTGAAGATTGTGCAGTGGCTGAAAGGTCCCACAGCTCGGAAAATAGAGTGCCTCCGAGCCATCATAAACAAAGTCATCATCATTCCTCCTCCAGCAGCATGCTTCTACTCCAGCCTCAAGTAATTATACAAATATCTTTTCCCTTCTAACAGTAGAGTAGAATTTCAAAAACAGTCGATGAAAAATGTCAAAGAAATTGGCCCGTTTTGGATGATTATTAAAATATTTATGAACAATTTAGGTTTCTCTGCCGGGGTTTTCCGAGTTGCCAGGATTCTTGGATGCCCTAGTGGATGCAGAGTCAGTGCTTCACAACTCGGACTCTGAATCTGAGTTCATGACCTCAGTAGGATCGTCTTCTTCTTGCACAGCATCCTCTGCCTACGACTCACTCTCCGACTACAACAGTCACCCTTACGCTTTCCACCTTTCTTCCGCCCACAACAACCACCACAACCCTCATCATCATCACAACCACCACCACAACAACCACCACAACTCTTCTTACGCACCTCTTCACAATTTGATACACAACAACAGCAGCGGTGGTAGCAACAGCGGATTTCACGGTGGTTCTATTTTCATGGAAGATACAACCAGCAACAGCAGTAGCAATGGACACGACTCTTGCTCTCAGTTAACGGTCAGCAGTCCTTCCGCTTGTTTCCTTCTCGACTCACCGTCCCTTCAAGGCTCCGTGGACACAAACCCAGACTCCACTCCGATTCCAGGAACGCCCCTCCCCAGCTTCCAAGAAACTTACAGTCCCCGTTATCGTCGAGATGTGTTTAGCTTTGATGAGTCCGCCATTTCCGTATCGCCTCCATATCAGCATCCTTTGGGCATTCATCTTCCTCCCGCAACGTCCCCTCCAACTTCCTCTTCTCCAGCAACAGCAATTAATCCATTCCAGCAACAACATATTCAACAAGCAGAAACTCCTTCCCACAGTCCCTCTCCGTCTAGCAGCCCTTTGTCCTACCACCCCCAGATATTTTACCCACCCACGTCTCCTGCCTTCGAAGCCATTCACTCACCCCCTGCTCTCATTCCTCTTGGTCCTTCCACTTCCTCTCAGGTTCATGTCCAGCGACATCATCGCAAACTCACCACCAGGTACATTTAACCACTCAGTCATTGTGGAAAGACAAGCATTGATAAAGGAATGATATTGGTCTGAGTGTGTTCGTGTAAAGTAACAGAATAATTTATTTCTTTTTTGCAGCGTTAGTTCCCCTCCCGCTCCAACCCAATCCACTAAAACCTCTTCGTCTGACTCTCCCAGCTCGTCCTGTGCCAGCAGCGAACGAGCTCCGACTCCATTGGCTTCTCAGTCCTTATCATCTTGCAGTGCTCCTCACTTGCCATCTGCAGAAGCCATGGAATGCCAACCAGGACCTTCGGGAATGATGTCCCACTCTCCAATGTCTGATAAGCTTTGCGCTGTTTGTGGAGACACGGCTGCGTGCCAGCACTATGGTGTTCGAACATGCGAAGGCTGCAAAGGATTCTTCAAGAGAACTGTCCAGCGTGGTGCTAAATATGTTTGCATGGCCAATCGAAATTGTCCCGTTGATAAAAGGCGAAGAAATCGGTGTCAATTTTGCAGATTTCAAAAATGTCTAGCTGTAAGTTGGCGATTTCACACTCTTTATACACTGAACATATAATTTCTCATTTTTTTCATTTTTGAGTACAAAATGTTTGAATGATTATTAGGTGGGAATGGTCCGAGAGGTAGTACGAACTGATTCCCTAAAGGGAAGACGTGGGCGACTTCCTTCTAAACCAAGAGATTCTTCTGGTGCAGGACACTCAGCTACTTCGCCGCCTTCTCCTCCTGTCTCCTTGATCACTGCCCTCGTCAGAGCCCACTTGGACAGCAGTCCAGAGTCACAAAATAAAGACTTTTCCATGGTAAACTATGAACGTTTTATGAATGCTAAATTTAATGCTTAGTGTAAATTGCAAAACAAGAAAAAGAAAGTGAGTGAAAGTTTTTATTTTATTTTTAGTACCAGGAACCTCCATTTAACGACCGAGACCTTCCTCAAGACAAAGACTCGATAGTGAATCACCCCGAACATATTCAGTACTTTTTTCGACTTCTCACCAATTGCTTTGATGTCATTCGAGGCTTTGCTGAGAAAGTTCCTGGTTTCAACGAGTTCAATAAACACGACCAGGATCTGCTTGTGCAGAGTGCATCTCTCGAACTTTTTGTTCTCCGACTTGCATACAGGTAAAAGCACACAGCTAATGAGACAATTATTGAGAATCCAGACCAAAGTGCGATACTCATCTCTAATGAATAATTTTATCTTGCCACTTTTCAGAATCATCCCCAGTGACAGTACGTTGACCTTTTGCAACGGTGTCGTCCTCCACAGGGAACAGTGCCTGCCTGTGTTTGGAGATTGGTACGACGCTATTATGGAGTTTAGCAGTTCTCTCCAAGCAATGCACATTGATTTGTCCACTATGGCCTGTTTAGAGGCTCTCGTCCTTGTTACAGGTACCCTTACTTTTATAAAACATTATTTAACCACTTAATTTCCCTTGGAATTGCCTAATGGCTGAATGGACTGAATTCATGCATGATGTTAAAGTTAAATAACTGTATTGCACAGATCGGCACTCGTTGCAAGATGCAGTGAAGGTGGAGCAGGTTCAAATGAGAATAATTGGTTCACTTCGAGATCACGTCACCTACAACGGAGAGGCTCAACGAAATCCACATTACTTTTCTCGTATTTTGGGAAAGCTTCCTGAACTTCGTAGTCTGAGCGTACAAGGACTCCAGAGAATATTCTATCTGAAATTGGAAGACCTCATTCCAGCACCTCCTGCCATTGAAGCCATGTTCTCATCAACACTCCCTTTCTAAATTCACACAAAACTCTCTCATGCCCACAAGTAAAGTTTTCGCTGTCAAACTTACTGTGTCATCGAGTGCAGTTGCTGTCGTTTAATTAAGACAATGTAAAAATCCACAAGTTTTTCTCGTGTGTCGTGTGTAGAAGGGACATAATTGACTTAAGTAAAGTTAAGTATCCACTGCAAATGTGTTGTGTGTCATACGACTAATTGTGGCGATGCAAATACGAACTAAAGTATACAATTACTGTCAGCTATACGGTTTTGCTTGTGTAATTCTCTTTTAATTCACATGACCCCAACACAGAGCAAGTCATTGGGGAACACCTTCCATTAGCTAACAATCATGTTATATATTTTGAAGGTTCTCAACGTGCCGATTTATATTACGCAATATTTATTGTAGTACTCCACCGAGTAAATCACACATTTCATATGGGCACTTTGAAAGTTGCGTGGAAACATCAGGAGAGATCAATAGGTTAACAGTTAAATGATATGAGAGTCTAATTCTCAACCACCACAATTACTACAACAGTGTACTAACAGTGAGAGTACTGTGTACGCGAAGCCTTTGTTTCCATCATAGTAGCTGTACCTACCACCACAACTGCATTTATTAATTGAACACAACTGTAATACAGAAACAGCAGGCAGTAGGCTGCTGCTTCTTACGACTGAACTGAATCACCTTAGAATATTCTTGCACTCATTTTTGTGCTTATCATACTTAGAAATACTTTTATCTAAACAAAGAGAAATATTGTTTTACATTTTGGGTTATAGTTACACTATTAACACTTAAAATTAGGTAGGTAGCAGACGTTTTATTTACTAACCGTATACTAACTGCTACGGTTCAAGATAAGTACGCGTAGCGTTAGTAGTATAGCGGACGTACTCATTAAAGTGCTACATTAAGATTCAAATGGCAGGTACCTTCAAATACTTATCACATAGATTAGATATTTATATCATTATGTAGTTGTGGTGAAATACCCGTAAAAGTAGAAGATCCCGTAATCGTACAATTTTACGTGACTCTATGAAACGTAAGCGAGGAAAACACAATTTTTACGTCGCGTTTCGCCACAACTACATAATATATAATACACACAGAGACAGTAGGTAATTTATATGGGACAGACATACAACACAGTAATATAAAACCGTGCGAATAAAATAAAGCGTCCCGTCCGTGTTAAACATGGGTAGGACGTGTTCTTCACCACGGGTAGAGTATGCACTAAACTAAATGATAGCCCTTAAGAAAAAATAACGTTGACAGCTAAAGTAGCTGACAAGCCCTACCTGTATTGAAAGCCTTTGGGACTGGTTAGGTTACTCGCACTGTATAGTTATAATAGTTGATCAGTTAAAGTGAAAGTGCTTTTAGTGGATAGTGTTGCAACTTGCAAGGTAGCCCATTAATACGGCATAAAGTCTAACGTAAGTCCTTAACTCACATGCAGTAATCATGCTCTGCGTGCTACTGAAATATTTTACAAACAAACAAAAAAGACGTTCGTGCTAGTTACATTTTATTTTCAAGAATGATCAAAAGTATATGAACACGCTTGGAATTGAAATAAATAAAAACTAATGAAGTTAACGTTAGTTCGTGAAAATGTAATCTAGGTCTAGTAATAATTAGTGTAAATGTCTACCTCTGTGTCTGCAGTTGAAAATGAGTCTAAGATCATGAGAGCACAGTTTAAATAATAAAAAAAACTGAAGAAGCGTCTATCAGTTAAAGCTATGATAAAGCACATTATTATAGGTATGTATTATAATTATGAAGAATCAGTCAACCAGTCAACAGCCCCAGGACGTGCTGTAGCAAATAATTGACTTGCTAACTTCGAAAATGACAATTTTGAGGTAAAGAGAGTAAGAAACTACCTAGCTATAATAATAATAATAATATTTGATAAGAGATGCGATTAATCGTAGCGAACAGATAGGGCTGCCTGCGGTTAGAAGAGAACAAAGTAAGAATATTGGTTGGCAGAGGCAGATAAGACAGTTGGATCTTTATGTCCCATTTAAAACCAAACAAAATTAATACATGCCACTTTCGTTTGCCTATATGAATGATTTTAAATTTAGTTAATAAAATAATCTTTTAAGCACAAATAATTTCAAAATCGTTCCTGACAAGCCTTACAAATTTCATCATGCTAAAACGTATTTGTAATGGTGTCATTTTCAATCGGTTATATTTAAGAATTGAATGAAAAAAAATTATAAAATCAATCTTCACGGTTTCTTATGAAACTTTTAGGGCTGAAAACGATAGTGAATTTAGATTTTCTCCAACAATTATTTTGCTATCTATGTAAAATCATTTAAAGGTTACCCTTTAAATTTAAATGATTTAAATGAAAGTCCCTTGTATTAATTATTCTGGTTATAAACGGGACATACATTAGAGCATTTAATAGGTTGGTATTTTGGAATCCTATTCAAAACGTTTTTGCGCTGGAATGGAGACAAAATTGAATGTGCTAGTAGATATTAGCCTCTGCACCACACTTAGTTAGTGTACATATATGTAATAGTGATTATCAAAGAAATGAATTATATAAATGGTAAAAATCAATACTGCGGTACTGTAAAAAGAATACCTTCCACAACTACACCTTCCACTAAAATAATGCACAGTTAGTTTCTCACTCACACGTCCTCGCTAGACCAAAATGAAATGTATTGTAACAAACACGTCTCTAAAGTCTAAAGTAGTAGTAAGAAAGAGAAAGAGCAATGAAACGTTGAAAGTGTAGGAGTCATTGAGGATGGGATGCAGGAAACTAAAAGTTTAGTGAACACTTTGTAACCAAATAGTATTAGAAAATAAGTGGTGGTAGTGGTAGGGTTGTTTTTAACCAGTGCCACTCCTACCGTGTCGAACGACTCCACTTAAATACCACAAAAGCAAATAGAATGAGCCTAAGAGTCACCAATAAATGTTATCAGTCAGGTGCAATGAAACTAACAATAAGAGTAATTTTAATTGCCACAATAATTTTAGTCATATAAGTACCTGCTGTCACAGTAAAGATTTATGTGTAACACTGAGATGCGTGTTTACTTAGGTACATATTATATAAACTGTAACAGTATAATTACAATTAAGTACTATAACGTTTGAGTCAATGTTTATATATGTAATTCAACAAAGAGACAAGAAAACATCATTTTCGTAATACTGTTCTATATGTTCAACTGCTACATAATATTTGCCATTTTAACCGATTCAGTTACTAAATAAATTCTTCGTGAAAAAATATAATAATCCAAGCGTTTTTGTTTTCCTTTTATTTCATTGATCGTGCCTGTTTGAATAAACTCACAGGTTTTGCCCCTTTCTCCGCTCTTCTTTCTCCCGGAAGCGATTGAACGGAAGAGTTTCCACGATTTTGATTATTTACAACAGCAGCATCATTGTTGTGAGGGCGCTCCACCACAATATCTTTCATGCTCGACAAAGGCATCGCTTCTTGCACGCGGACTTTCTGAGGTTTCGGTTTGTTTTTTGAGGTCACAGGTTTCTGAGGCTGCGGCAATGAAATGGAACTTTGATTCATTAGAACATTCTTACGACCGACATTGTCTTCCGTAATAGTAGGAGAGTTTGTGAATGAGGAATTCGTATGAGGTTTTAAAATAGACTTTAGGACTTTAGTTGGTGGAATTTCCTCTTCACTTGGGCTTGGTTCCGAACTGTTTTGCCCTCTACCACTAAAGTATTTGTAAATATCACCCGGGCTTATAACTAACTGATTGGTGCTGTTGTATTCCTCGGCATCAGATTCTGATTGATTTGTTTGGGTTTCACATAAAAACTGCTGACTGTGTTTAAAGTGAATCACAAGCGGTTCATTTATTACAGTTGAAGATGACTGAGGGTTTACGTTGACAGAGTCAGTGGTGTCATTATTTTGGTGCATATACGGAAACATAAGTTGAAGTGCCTTCTGTCGATCCTCTTCTCCGTTTCCTAAATCGAATACAGTGTCACTGCAATTGAAAGTTACTTTCTTTCCTCGTCCTTTACTTGATTTTACTGGAAGTGTTTCACTTGCTTGTAAAATAGGAGCAGATTTAATATTATTTTCACTATCTTTTGATGACTTGTTAGAAATAATGGGATCCGCTACAAGCTTTACATCCACTTTTTTGCTGTCTGGCAACTTATCTTCGAGAAGCAATTCTTCCAATGACATTCCAGCTTGTTCAAGTTCTTCTTCCAGTTCCAGTTCATCCAATCTTGTCCAAATATCTGTATCATCCTTTAGCTGTTCAGAATTTTGTTTCTTTTCTTTGGCCAACTTTTGATGATGTTTGCGCATACTTTCACGATGAAAGATTCTCCATAACTTTTCTTTTTCTTCATCATATTCTTCATGAATTTCTATCGTTCCTTCATTTGATGCTTCAGTTTTCTGACGATTGGCTTCATCTCTCCAAGATCGGTACAACTCTTCTTCTTTTTTAAGACTTGTCAACATTTCATCGCACTCTATAAAAAAGTAAGTTTTCAGATTATATTAATTTCCTGTGAATTCTATTGTCAGCTATGTTATAATTTAGAATACATTTCAGATTTCATCTCCGTACTTTTCAATCTGTGGGAGACAATCCCAGAGGCAGTTTTAGATGAAGTTTCAACGTACCAATTATCTCCTAATTGGCACATTATTTCATTTGTGTGAATTATTTTTCCTGGGCATAAAGCTCTGGTACCAAGAGGCAACATTGCGGCATACTCCAACTTAACAAATAAATACAACATACAATCAAATTCGACTTTTCACAATCAAGTAATATTTGTGCAAAATTCGCTGTGGTTGCGTACCTTATCAGATATAGTTGCGAGTCTTTTGCGCAAGTTGACGTAATCATCTTTAGACTTTTCACAACTCGCAATTTTTTCGGCATTGTCTATTAAGGCCTGAAATTATAATATAATTTAAAATTAGTTATAGTATTAATATTGTATATTTTGCTACATTTTTCGTAGGTATTTTATTTTCAATTTTGGCGACGACTCCGCATATGAAATAAACAATAAAACTAATGCGTACAATAATTAATCTTTTCACCTGATCATATTGCTGAATTAAATCACTCAATGCGTTGGGTTCGGCTCTTTTTAACCTTCCCTTAGGAGGTTCAAAAGTCAAACCTTCTTCTGACATTCTGAAACTCAGGAAAATACCGACATTTCACAATTCTAGACTGTCACAAATATACCTAACGTTAAATGATTAGTTCAGTTCTTCAGTTAGTTGGCTGTACATTATATGAATATTATAATAATTAAATTTAAACCGAATCCTGTTGATTTTTGGTTCTCAGTTCTCTTTCTCTCTCAGACTGCCACCAACAACACAACCCACGTTCTCATAAAAAAATATTTCCAAAGAGTATTTAATTTTAGCGCACATCTTGCCGCGGACAGGCGATTCGAATGGACTACCAATGCAATGAATCTCAGATGAAAGTGAGATGATAAAACTCAAGTGTTTTTATTTATATAATGTATGTAAAATAAATCGTAATTAAAAGCAAGTTGTTGTGGGGTCAAAGTTTAACTTCCTAGTAGACAGCGGTGCGGGCGGAGTGTGTAAGTTGGTAGTGCAAATTTTGCAGTCATTCAGAATCAGAGTACAAAAAATCTAGGTACAAAACTGTCAGCTTCAACTTTCAGCGAACGTGTTGCGATTTGAGAATGTTAAGTTCTTAATACATAAACATGTTTGTGTATATTATTGAATGTTAATTTGGATTGTTTGTATTAAGGAGTAGAGACTCTACTATCTGTACACGGTGGTATTCTCTCCGTGTTTGTAATTGGAAAACAGTTTTTTTGCACTGACAGTCGGCTTACCGGCTGGTATTATATTACACTTGTTTTGATTTTTGATTCTTAACTAATACAAATATGCTGTCAAAAAATATGGCATTTAACGTGAAGAAGTTGATAAAGTTTCGCTACTCATTAAAACTGTATCACAAAAGTTTAGTGAGGAATTTTAGCAGTGGAGATGATATTAAGCTTCCTTTATTTTCTTCTGCACTTGACCCCAAATTCGCGGATAGACTTGCTTTCACAGATCACAGAGGTCAAAACTACACATATTCAGAACTAGGGAGAAAGTCCTTAGCCTTAGCCAATGAATTACGTTCCGCAACAGCTGGAGAGGAAAGGGTTGCTTTTCTTGTCGACAGGGATATTATTTTTCCGACAACCTTGTTTGCTACATGGGCTGCAAAACATACCGGTAAGCGATAAGACACTTGAAATAAATTGAAAAAATGAACTAATGTATCTGCACTTTCGGCGGAGAAAGCCTCTTGTGGAAAGTCTATCTAGTTTCTCTTATTTTTCTGTTTGCTAAAGCTAAAACCGAAGTGACACGGTTAGATGTGTAACAAATACTCAAAATTGCAAGGGGTTGTTAAATGATTGGACTATAGATAAATCTAACGAATATTAATGATGCAGCTTACTATCTTTTACTTTCACTTACTTTCACAATGGTAAGTAATAAGTAAGCTCACACCGCCAGTGCACTATAAGGTAGCCGTAGCAGTGCGTTACGTTGTAAGACAATCAGTAGCACTACCGATTGTACTTACTGATTCTCGGACACCTTGTCCTGGCGTCGTTACTACTATTCGCTCATTTCGTGTTTCAATCTAATTTCCAATCGGACCTGAGAATTCTGTTTCGGCGCCCGGATGGTGATTGACGTTTCGAAAATATTATCAATAAAAAAAGTCAACAACTTAATTAACTATCCGTTAAAATTTACCCTAAGTCTGTACTCATTTCCGGTCGATTTCCTTGTACCGAGGAGAGGAAGTTGGGTTTCCATGTATAAAGAGTAGGAGAGTAGTGAAAGCATATTGCTTTGCTGTGACCTTAATATCATTTTACAAATTTTTATTTTAGCTGTTCCACTATCTTCCAGTCATCCTGAAAATATGTTAGAATATTTCATCAAAACCACATCAGCAAAACGTTTGGTTTGCACTAAAAATCATGCAGACAAAATGCATCGAGTGGCGAAAGCAACAAATTCAGAACTTCTGGTGGTTGACTACGCTGACCTGAAAACTTCAGATGACAAAATTCCGAATGTATTAAATCCATCAGTCTACAATGGTAAAAATGCTCTAATTTTGTTTACGAGCGGAACTACAGGACTCCCTAAAGGAGTACTACTCACTCACTCTAATTTACATGCACAGGTTGGTACATTTTACATTGGTCATGCAAATCACTAAGCTGCCTGTCCGCAACTTCTACAACCAACAACCGTAGCATACGAGAGTAGGGATTAGAGTTCATTTAACGAAATTTAATTTTCTAACAACGTTTAGGTCCTAAATATTTGTCAAGCATGGGAGATCACAGGGATTGATACGATGCTGCATGTTTTGCCATTACATCATACTCATGGTTTAATTCATGCACTGATTAGTCCTCTTGCTGTTGGAGCCAGGTGTCACATGTTAGATAAATTTGATGCTGAAAAAGCTTGGACACAGTTATTGCTGAACGAGTCACACAGACCTAATGTTCTGATGGCAGTGCCGACGGTTTACGTTAAAATGATTGAAGAATACGATAAAACATATGGAAAGAGCAAAACGAAGGCGGAATTTCTGCGGGAAACCTGTAAACAAAAGATGCGGGTAATGATAAGTGGCTCTGCTGCACTTCCTGTTCCTGTGATGGAAAAATGGGAAAGTATTACATCTCACAAATTGTTAGAACGATATGGAATGACTGAAATCGGAATGGCTTTGACAAATCCTTTACACGGAGAAAGAAGGCCAGGTATATTATCGGCTCAATCTGTTATTTTTTGGTGTTACATTTCTATAACACTATGTAGGTGAAAGCAATACTAACAGCACTAAATATGTATAATTATTTTTATTTTTGATATTTAGGATTTGTTGGAGGCACATTTCAGTCTGTCAAAGTTAGAGTAGCGGATCTAACTTCCAGAACTAGTTACAAAGTTCTTGCCGAAGGAGACTGGAAGCACACTGAAGTGAAAGTTGACAAAAATGAGCAAATTATGGGAGATTTGCTCATTAAAGGTCCTTCAGTGTTTAAAGAGTATTGGGGAAATCCAGAGGCGACTAAAAAAGAATTCACTGATGATGGATGGTTTATCACAGGTAAAATATTAGTATTCACTTTCACATAAACCTTAAAAACCATTAACTGCCTTCCGAATTCTAACTTTCAAAGGATTATGGTTTTTTGGTTTTATATACTTTTATTTATTGTGTTTAAGGAGATACTGTGGAATACATTAGCAAATTCGATTCGTACAAAATTTTGGGACGAAAATCAGTTGATATTCTTAAAAGTGGTGGCTACAAATTAAGTGCTCTGGAAATAGAGACTCAACTTTTATCGTTGCCTGAAATAAAAGAAGTTGCTGTTATGGGGATTCCTGACCCTACTTGGGGACAAAAGGTTGCAGCCGTTGTGGTCTGGAATGGAAAAGAATTGTCAGCAACTGAATTGAAAGAGTTAGCTAAGACTCGTCTGGCTCCTTATGCCTGCCCAACAGTGCTGAAGACAATGAATGAATTGCCACGTAATCATTTAGGAAAAGTTAACAAGAAAGAATTAGTGAAAGTTTTTAACTAATTAATTACACGTTGGCTTTGATTTCGTTTAACGACTATAATATAAGACAAAGTTTTGGAATTAGGCATTATTTTATTCGGTGACTGATAAGCGTCTAACATTCAAACAATTCTTTCTAAATATTACTACAGTAAAAAGAAAATACAAATGTATTTATATACAATGTTGCATCTGTCATATTAATCTGTGATGGTGGAAATTGTATGAGGACCACAATATTATTTTACTAGTGTATAGTGTGTACCCTGATATGATGGTTTATAATTTAGATTTGTAGACTATACTTTTTATTAGTACATAATATAATGAAATAATATTAATTAATCGATATATTTATCATATTGGTAATAAAGAAACAAAAAGGGCAAATCCAATACAATATGAGAGTTGTATAATGAAAATAAAAAACTCGGCAATATACAGACAACATTAGCAATGTTGGCTTATTTTTGATTAAAATATTACACTAAATCTGAAGCAAATCTTTATACGAAGGAGTTACTGTTTTCTTTACATTTTTTTCACTCATATCTTCAGTACTTTCACTCCCGCTTTCACTTTCAAGGGATTCGCAATCAGCTAGGTAATTCATTACTTTAGTTCTTGTCTGCTTATCTTTGGAACTGTCAGGAGCTTCTGTGTAGAAGCCTCGAACCATTACATACAGTTGAGGAAACTCAATAACATTTTTGCCAGCAAGATTGTTCTTCAGAGTTTCTTTCATGTTAAGTTTGTAAAATCTAAATTAAAAAATTGTTCCATTAGATTAGTTTAGTTACTCTTCATCAGACCTATTAATGGAACACCGCAAGCATAAACAAACGTCCACTTTTTAGGTCTACGTAAATAAAAAGAGCAGGAAAGAAAAGCACTTGATACATAACTTACTTTTTCTGGCAATGTGGGATTTTCTCAGTTTTCATCAAAACGTCTATTGAATCTAATCCAGCAGATCTGTACGCAACCAAATTTTTTCTTGCTTTCTCAGAAACAGAGATGGAATTTGAAAGATACTGCTCCACAACATCTCCAAGGACCGTATTTTCTGAGCATCTGATATTTAAATTGCTTATTAATTTAAAAATATGTACAAATACTTAAAGTTATCCCCAACTATGTTTTGTTAACAGATAAATTAAAAATATTTATTGTTGCTTTACTTGTTCATAACTAATGTTAATTTATTCGCGTTTAGAAATGTGAGTTGAACTTTCCACATGACAATATTCGTTTTGTGATCCCAAAAGGTTGTGTTTGTGCTTCTAAGCTTAAATCCTTTCGGTAAAAAGTGTAAGCGAGTACCTCTCCTCAGCACAGCCAATTTCAATTTTTGCAAAATCTAAGTTAATTATTATGAAAATATGAATATACGCAAAATATACATAATATGATTGTTATCAATCCATGGAATTTTAATTCGTACATAAGGAAGATGAGCACCAGTTAATGGGCGTAGTCTGAGATCGCGTTTACTTCTGTCTATGCAACGCCCAGCCTCCTCCATTAACCTGTAATCTAGATTAAAATGTAAAAACAAACATAATAACATAATATTTAACACCAATTATGAATAGAACATTCGTAAGATTAAAACACAATTATAATTGTCAATTGTTATGCTTACCACTGAGGAGGTGGAGATCGTTGAATTGCTTTAAGCGGACAAAAGCTGTTCTCGATCGACTTCCATCACATTCATTTATTATTTTGTGTTCTTTGACACAGGTCAAACTGCACGTTACGACTTCACACGCTGGACAGGTATATTTGGCTTCTATTTTTTTACAAATCTGGCATAAGCCCAATCTACAAGAAATCGATGACATCGTATATATTTGAATATTTGATAATCGCTTTTAAATTTTCTTTCGATTTTGGACGTTATTTTTGGGCTACAACGGCGGTTGCAAAAAACTGTTATAAGCACTGCTGAGTTGGAAGGTGAATAGATAAAAATGAATTGATAATTTTTTGTCGATCGTAGATTAGATTAGCGAACAGCAAATCTATTGTTATTTATTTATTTCTGTGATTTTCAAAATCCAGGTCTGAATCGAAATCTGAAATATATTCTAGTCCCTCCAGTTATGACGACACTGTTTATTAGCACATTCATAGAAAGTTGTCATCGGTTCGTCAGCTGATCTTGTTTGCATCTGGTAAAAGAAAGCTTCGTTGTGGGTACAAAGAGGACAAATTGTTTCTGTGCGTTGACGATGTTCGTCCGCTTGGCTCTGTGACACAATATCGACTTCTTCTGTTTTAGGTTTTAAAATGTCATGAGAATATTGCATTCGACGCACCATTGGTTTGATATATGGACAAGTTAAACAACACAAATGAAATCTGTCCAAATGTTTTCGTTCATTAGAGTCACACAATACAAGAATATTTCCGCAGTTCAAACAAAACTTGTACTTAGATCCTCTCGGTTTTCTGGACTTAATTATCGAAAATTCCGGCTTAAACTCTTCTCCTGCTGTAAAGCTGCTTCCTGCCATTATGTCACTTTCACCTGCGACCTGTTCGTTGCATACACAAGTTTCTCACAAGTCACAAGTCACAAACAAGTTTTTAGTAATAATGCAATAATGAATATACATAATAAGTTACAGGTATATTCAAAGTAAGTGTACATTTAATAGTATTCAGTATTTGTCTTGTACAGTGATAAGTACCAAGTATCTCTTTTAAGTTGTACATAATGTAGAAAAAAGGATATGGACTTATAGTTCATTGTTCATATCCTTTTTTGTTCGTAGTACAAACATAAAAAGGCAACAAACAAGTGTTCTTTAGGTCCCGTTGTCCCGTAGCGTTTTTCCAATCCCCTTTGTGATTACTTTGTGTTGTGATTACAACACTTTTATTAGTAAATGTATGATAAACTGACTGTTTCAGTAAATTATGAATTATTATTTTGTATTTCTCACCTATTTTTTAAGATGTTCAGCATGATTTTTCCGTCAATTGTAGTGTTGTGGAGAAGATAGCGGACAACAAAATTATTGTGTGTTTATTATTATAATATTAATAATATGCCCAACTAATTATTTATTTTGTCCATTTTTGGGTTTTCGGCAACAAACAACAGCACAATATTGATGAAATTATGAGTCGTAGTCGTAGGTAAATATATACAAACTTTGATTTTTCAAGTCCTCGTGTGTGCGTGTGGTGTAGTATGTGTTATGCCGCCATAAATTGTAATATTTTGTTCACTGAAGAAGGATGCGATGATGGAAATAAAAGAGGTCGCTTACGGCTTAGTATTATTAAATCAAGTGAGTCTCAAGTGCCAAAGCAAATTATGCACACCTATGCAAAATCCTTTGTAGGATGCATATTATAAAATATTGCCATATTTTATACATATACCATAGTAATCCGGATGTAACAAAGTAGCGGAAGATTTCATTAAAAAATTACTCGCTATTTATTACCATTACTACAGCAAACCAAGAAGTTTATTTTCTTAGGTTTTAGCGCTTTATTGTCCAGTAATGAATGAATAACCAGCCGAGCCGAGTTCGAGGCGGAATTTTTACACAATATTCTAGCCGAGCCGAGCACGAGTCGACTGTCAATTTATTCGAGCCGAGTTCGAGCTGACTTCGAGAAGAGTTCGAGCGTAGTTCTAGCAGAGTTCAAGCGGACTTCAAATCGATCTCAATATTAATTTGTGTAACGCATAATATTATTGTATTCCAATGCAATTTGAATCTGTAAGAGGCATTTTTATAATAAAAATATGCAAAGTCCCAAGTAAATTAATTTCGAGCAGATTCGAGGCGATAAAAATTTGAGACAAGTTCGAGCCGAGGTCGAGCCGGCAACATTCGAGCCGGCAAAAGTTCGAGCCAGCAACATTCGAGCCGGCAAAAGTTCGAGCCAGCAACATTCGAGCCGAGTTCGAGCGAAGTATAAATTTTTAGTATTAAATCGAGTTCGAGCCGAGTTCGAGCCGAGCGTGAAAAATTCGGCTCGTTGCCACCTCTAATAAGTATCAATGAGAAGCTTTTTTCGCATTCGATTCGCGCTAAACATGCATCTTTTATTTAAACGAAAATGTGTACATCGGAAAGACCTTGTTTTTTCATTCTATTTTGTTTGAGGGAGTGTGGCCGTTTATATTCGAAAGCTTTAGAATTCTGTATCTCTGCCATTTGTACACCAAATGGGATGAAATTTTGCATTAGATGGACAATAGGATTCCGCCTGTTCGCACGACAACTCAAGAACGGTTTAAGATATTGAGTTAGTACACGTGTTCAAGTGGTCCATTTGGAAGGCTACGTTTGCAGATGGGGTCAACTCCTTCATGACCTGTTATGTGAATTCTACAGATACTTAGGTTTGAAAGTGAAGACCACTGAATTTGAAGATTGCTTCTATATTCGATGATTATATATTAATTATTCTTCTTCTTCCTGACATTTTGAAATAGTTATATTGTTGCTAACACGGTTTCACAGTTAATATCACTGTGTTATAGCTCATAATATCAGCGTCACTGTTAGCTTAGCTTCTTGGCTACTACGGTTTTGAACTGGTTTATTACTTACTGATTTCTAATTTTGACGATGAATTACGAAATATGGCATAATCAGTTCGTAGTAATATAAATTCATATTCATTTATCATTTACCAATAATAAATGACTATGAATTTATTAAGTAACGTCAGGTACTTTATAGGAATGGGTATGATGTCCTTCTGTCTGTCTGTGCACAAAAGTAGTGGTGGGAATGGATCGGGTTGATAATGCAGTGGTGGGACTGGAATGGGCTTGTAGTGGAGTTGTAGGACTGGAACGATAGTATTGGTGGGAATGGATCAAAAATAAAAAAATAAAATATTTTCAAAAAATAAGTTTAGATATTTTAATTTGGCTGATGGACGGTACTTCCACTACATTTTTTACAAATTGTAGCAGTTTATTATACTGTGAACTGAAATTATATTTTATGACTTTCTACGATGAATTGCCCTAGCTATGTATGAATTGCATGCTGTACGAGTTGACCGGACACACTTTTTGGCCTGGTGAAAGCAGATGCAGAGCAACAACTTTAGCCTTGTGTGAAATTATATTGAATGCTGTTTTGACTAAATCAGTTGTGCGAGAAGAAGGAAGAAAAAGTGTAAGGAAAATTAGTAGGAGTTACGAGTTGTAGTAGTCGTTAGCCGAGTAAGTCTGTTAGTAAATTGCAAATAGAGAAGTTGTAATGACAGAGCGAAGGAAAGGAAGACAAACACGGAGTGTTGAAATGGAGAAAAGAACAATGCAAAGCTAAAGGTATAACACTTCAGTCTACGTTTTTCAAACCCCCTGAGATTTTTGCATTCCCTACTCCATTTGATTCCATTTCGTGAACAATAAATGCCTGTTCGACACTCTTCCGCCAGAACTGAGAGCATACAGAAAAGGAAACTTGAGGACGACAACTTTCCCTCTTTCTCTTCATTCTTTCTTTCTGTCTTTTTGACTGTACAGTTTTACTTTCACTTTGCATATCTTTTCCTCAGTCTTAATGCAAAATGCACTACATAGACAGAATAGAAAACAGGGTTTGTTCTGTTGTTTGCCATGCAGCATTGTTTGTGATTATGCTTACTGTGTATACGATAGATAGGGTAAATGCACAATTTTTATTTCATTAATAGTTGCACAGCGCAAGCAAAGTTGGTGAAATTTGCATGGAAATCTCAACAAATACAGATAGATACTACATACATGAATACATGCACTATAATAACCGCCCATGCCCTCATGCTCACTCAATTTGGAGATGGAAGTTTAATTCTCCTATCTTAACCCATGGGTGTTGCTTCATAGTTTGTAGTGCTGCGTTTTACTGTGTTGTGAAACTTATGAAACCTGCAACCAAGAGTGCATATAGTTGCCAGAAAGGTGGTTAGGATTAGATCCAGTTCATGAGCCCAGGAGCTGAACAAAAAATAAAAACTGAAAATTATTAGACTTGCAATGTAGCTGTAATATACAATACGCGCAATATTACAGCTATTGTAAAAATAAATACTTAATATTGCTTAGGGCAATCAGATTTGTTTTGGGTGCAAACAATAGTATCCCAACCAAACCGGAACCGTATAAGTCATACCCAAACCAACATTTTAACCAGAATCCGTTGCAAAATCCAAAATTTAGCAAAAATTCAATTTTTTGATGAAATCGGTAAATACGTGCAATTTTTAATTTTACACCAAAAGTACACGTTTTTATTTTCTACCGCGTTTAATAGAGACGTCACATAAAATATAAGAAACAAACCCGGGCCAGTCGTGCAGGATCCAGACGAAACCCGAACCGGGTTTTGTTAAAAATTAAAAAACCAAACCGGGATGGTGTGGTTTGGTTCCGGTTAAACCACTTCTGTAACTTATATACCCACTAATAAACTTTTGAAGAGATGATGCTAATATTATTTTCTGCATTGTTCTGCAGGAACTATTTTTAGGTACCAGTACCAGGGCAGAGACAGTTGCTACTAAAAGCGCATCATTCGTCATCAAGTTCGATTAACCGGATCAATTGAGACAAAGGGTCATCCGGATTAGGAAAAACCTGGATCATCAAAAGTGTATAATTAAAGCACATACATATTGATTTGAGACACTTGATACAAAAAATGGTGTTCAAGCAATCATTGTTAACAAGAAATAATTATGTTAAACGTACGGAAAGTTAACAAGTAGCACTATTAGACCTTGAAAAAATCTCATTTTCCTTTGTTGATTTCGGGAAACTGTTTTAAAGCAATTTTGTCCCGTATCAGTTTAAGAAGCCTTAGTTTTGCACAACAAAAGTTCATTTTTACTAGAGTTATTGTGGCGACGGACGAACAAACACATATGCTCTATAAGACCTCGCGAGGTCTAAAACAAAACAATTGAAACTTGTTGTAGGATATACATACTTGATTTTTATCCTTTGAACATGAGAACATCAATCCTTTGCAAAGCTAGATTAAGTTACCTTCGATCAGTGTTTCATAAATTATGAAGTTTTGAAGGCACAGAGGGTGGAGGGGTCCGCGAAGCTCGATGTTCGAAGACTCGAAGTCCTCAATTAGATAGCAGGGTAGGGGTTGGTCACAAATCTGGATTTCTCGATTTGTGCACGGCCCCTGCCCCACACACGAAGAAAGTCGTCTGTGTAAAAGTTTAGGCTGTTGTCTAAGAATGAAATTATGGGATGTGGCAGTAAATAATAAGCTAAGGGGTGAATTAGTACTTACAAACAGGTTTTATTTAATTGTACATTCAACACAAAGAAATATTAGGCAGTCAAAACAAATTTAGAATTGTAATAAATATCGGAGTCCCAGCAGAGCGTGCATGGAAGATATAAGGAAATGTATATAATATTATTACGGTAGAATAATGCCAGCTAATTGGAGTGCGATTAGTGCTAGACATAAATATGAGAATTAGTTTCTCTGTTGACTATTAAATCAGGATTGTTCTGTTCTGTCCAACTTGGCACTGCATACTTCACTTCTCCAGTTAAACTTCTACGATCAGTTTACTTTTGCAGCATTAACAGATTTTTGCTTACATCCTCACATGTTTTTCTCCAAACTCCATTCGTAGTGTTCGCTTTGCTAATAATAATATTTTAGCAGCCATAATAAAATTGCCAAGCTGCTATATACTTCTATCTATTCCTGTAGCCAATCAGCCAAGACGAGATAAGTAGTTGGTAGGTTGTAGAAAAGGAAGTGTAGGAGACTTAAGATAGGACGGGAGTTAGAAAAGCGATTGTAGTTGCAGTCGTAGTGGAGCGAATGATGCGGAAATAATTCAAATGAGACTTTTTTGTTTTCATGTAGCGTGTGTGTGAATGTGAGTGCAAGATATTGGAATGTGTTAGTGTTTGTGTGTATGAGAGGGAGAGCGGATAAGGACGGATAAACGGATAGCAAGAAATTCATTTGGCAATGGAAAAGGAAGTAAAGTCAAGTTGTGTTGTACGGACTACTTTACTTTAGCGTTAGAACTCACAGTGAGCAGTTAAGTTAGTTTACTACCACACCAGCTCTACTTTCTGCATTACCCCAAAATCCCAAGTGATACAAACTTTCACAAAGGTATTTCTCTGCTACAACCTTCATTCTTTCATATCATATCTCAACATTTACACCACTTCTACCAGTCCTACAGCCTCTCCTTCCTAGTTATCTGCAAATGTAGAAGTAGCTGTATCTTTATAGCACTTTCCAGCGAGTGACACTCACATTCCCTTCCACACACTAACTGCTGTGTAGTATTTGTAGTAAGTCTGCTCTGTATGTCGTAGTACTCCAAGCTTAGCTCTTTTTTCGCTGGCGTGCAAAAACAAACGTATAGCAAGATGCTTACTTATACAATGCAACTGCTGCGTGTTTGCGGGGGATTTAGGTTTGAAGATCACACCGGATGTCTTAGTAGCTTCGTTTGCTCCTTCTCACTTGGAATTTTGTGGCAATAGAATCAGTTGAAAAGGTTATACCTAACTCCAACTTTATATAGCCATATTATTATAACGAGCAGAACTCGAACGGTATCAGAACACTCCACTCCACAAATATCCAACTTACACAAAACCAACTTTCTCTGTGTCAGTTCACTTGCTGTTTTCTCCTATTGTGATTTGTGTTAATCCCGTCTGTTATATGGGAGCAATATTTACAAGCACTGCATGGTACTTACACAAATACAAATTGGATGTATCAGCAGAGGTCATGAAAAAGTCGACCTTATATCTTCGTACAATGAGCCTTCCAATGGATCACTGGAATACGTGTAACAAATTTGAATTCATTGTCTCAAACCGTTCTAGAGTTATTTTGCTTGAAGATAGGCGGACAAATTCTTGCATAAGTTTCTTTACTAACTTAATAATGCGCCATTTCATTTTGTCCATTTTTTCCAGATGGGTGAAAAAGCGAAAAGGGCCAGACTTTTTAAACCCTGATTGTAATGGCCAGTGAAATTGGGATAACAGCCTTAGCAAGATCTTTCTTGTGTGACGGTAGCAATTCAAAATGATAATTTGACTTTGCTTTGCTTTCAGCTTATTAGTTATGTCTTTCTTGCTCTATGACCTGCTGGAATATTTAAATACAAGGGTAGATGAGTAGCTGTTATATGTAGTAAGTCTAATTCAAGCAAGACTTACTCACCTGGTTCGTTTGTCTTTTTAATAATTATTGTCCGCAGTAATTACTAGTTAAGCTACCAACTAAGACCAGCCATAGAGTCACATATAATATACGACTGCCACATCCTTAGCGAAGTAGGCAAATGAGAATATTCGAGACGGAAAACAGATATTTACTAATTAGTCCTGCACCTCCTGCTCGTGTACCTTAAGACACGGCTTAGTTTCTTCTCTCTGTCTCATCTATTTGCCCCAACAACCAACAAAGGACTCATGCACCATGAAAATATTATTGCCAAGCAAAAACTAAAGACTTCGCAGGTTTGCAATGCCCTTAAATACCCAGACTCAACCTCCGAATAATATGATGGCAGCCTCTTACTGGAACAACTCTGGCACTATTTGCATCGACTCCTACGTAGAGTCCAGAGTAATAGTAATAATGCAGAAGTTGTGGGTGAATGTGCACATACATTCTGCAGCTTGAACTAGGACAATACTAAAGTCTGGTTGTAACAGAAGGAGAAAGTTGATTTTCTGCTGGTAAAAGTCATGCAGGTTTCATGAGGGGAAAGAGAATCTTTTGAAGTTAATGTGGGCCAACGTGGCCCTCAATGCCTTCCTCTCCTTTTGCTGTTTTGCTGAAGAGTGGCTGATGAAGAGGGAGGCAGCGTGAGTATGAAAAGAGTACAAGATGGAATTGGAAGTTTGACTAAAATGAAAGGGAAAGGAATGCAAAGACTTCCTCTGGAGAAAACATATTGTATTTTTATAATGAATGTTCTTCGTATTTCTAGGGTGACTGAATATGTCCAATGCAAGGATTAACCTGAAAATAAATGTGTTCTAGCCTCACTGCTATTTACCAACGACCACCACACATAGACTGCTTCAATGCCAACATAATAAGTAGTAGTCTTATAACAATCTTATGATGAACATAATGCAGGCTCAAAGCCCTTTCGCTTTCCAAAACCATTTTACTCTTTTGCCCCTGCCTTTCGTCTATCCTCTTTTTCCACCAGAAGCCCCACAAAATTCCAAACTGGCCTTTCGCCTCTGTGTAGATGTAGATACTTATACTGGATAGCCCGTTGGCTGATTCTTATTTTTAAAGCATGCAAAAATTTACGTTTCTCAACTCTTTGTTATTACATTAAGCAATTTACAGCGTTTAGAGTAGAGTGCTATTTATTATAGAGTTTTCATTAAGTAATCTGCATTAGTCCTATTCAACCTCCCACACTCGTATACGCATTAAATCGACATTTATTAGCTGATATTTGTCCTACTCATTTTGCAGGTATAATCTTTACACATCAACCAAGACGGGTGCGTGTTTAAAAAAATAGCTGTTCTAAAAGTTTAAATTATAATTAATTTTAATTAAATTTTAATAAATAGTTTCTCTATACAGTTGCCTTGTTTCACCGATTTTTTCTAAGTTGTCAACTTTTGGACATTTAAAAGTAAGTACCTCTAAGGGGGTAACGAGGGTCATGGGATAAAACGACCAAGGAAAAAGTTGTTCCCTGGACCTCAACCTCAACTACATATAACTACTTCGCTCGCCTTTGAAAACTTCTAGAGACCCTATTTCAGAATATTTCGTACACCTTTGGTGGAATATATTGACTTAAAACTGCGAAATATGTAAAAAATATGTACAAAACGGCGAAAAATATGTATTTATTTAAAAGAGCCGAAATATATACGAAATTATGTATATTTGGGCAAAATCGAAAATATTTACAATATTTATTTTTAAGTAGCGCTAAATCATCTTCTTGAGGGCTGAAACAAAAATATACTAAGTTTGGGAGCTGTACATAAAGGTACTGAGAATATAGAATTAAATATTTTTTCGAACTCCTTCGGGATAATCTTAAGGCTAGGCTTATCACCTCAAGATTCCAAATTAGTCGCCCCCCAGGGGTAGTAAAAATATATATTTAGTACCAAAATGTTCACCAAACTTTGCACT